>MDKH01091369.1:0-52228 GCA_005239495.1 Nicotiana undulata | reverse complement strand
CCATACTGCATCAACCATCCTCGGAGTCCGTGGGAGTCCAACTACAAAATCCATCGTGGTACGATCTCACCCACTCGGGAAGCTGAATCTGCTGCATCAAACCACCGGGTCTCTGGTGCTCATACTTAACCTCCTGACAATTCAAGCACCGAGCTACATAAGCCACAATATCCTTCTTCATTCTATGCCACCAGTAATGCTGCCACAAGTCCTGGTACATCTTCGCGGCACCCGGATGAATGGAATACCGGGAACTATGGGCCTCTTGCAATATTAACTCAGGAATGTCGTCCACATCAGGAACACATATAAGACCCTGCAATCTCAAAACTCCCTCAGCATCAACTGTGACCTACTTGGAACGTCTGTGCCAAACCGCATCTCTAAGAGCACACAAATGACGAGCATCATACTGCCTGGCGCGAATACGATCATATAATGAAGAACGAGCGACGGTATGGGCCAAAACACCGCCACCCTCATAAACCTCCAACCTAAACAATCGATTGGCTAGCGCCTGAACATCCAAAGCCAAAGGTTGCTCTCCAACTGATAGATAAGCCAAACTACCCATGCTAACTGACTTCCGGCTCAAAGCATCGGCCACCACATTGGCCTTTCCTGGATGATAGAGAATAGTAATATCATAATCCTTCAACAACTCTAACCACCTCCTCTGCCTCATATTCAACTCCTTTTTCTTAAACAAGTATTGCAAACTCTTGTGGTCAGTGAATACCTCACACGGTACCCCATACAAATAGTGCCTCCAAATCTTCAAGGCATGAACAATAGCTGCAAGTTCCAAATCATAGACTGGATAGTTCTTCTCATGAATCTTCAACTGACGTGAAGCATAGGCTATAACCTTCCAATTCTGCATCAACACTGCACCAAGCCTAACTCGCGAAGCATCACAATACACGGTATAAGAACCTGAACCTGTGGGTAGTACCAACAATGGTGTTGTGGTCAATGTTGTCTTGAGCTTCTGAAAGATCGCTTCACACTCCTCCGACCATCTGAACTGAACACTCTTCTTCGTCAACTTGGTCATAGGGGCCGCTATAGATTAAAAGCCCTCCACAAATCGGCAATAATAACCTGTTAAGCCCAGGAAACTCCAAATCTCTGTAGCTAAAGTAGGCCTAGGCCAATCTCTAACTGCTGAAATCTTCTTGGGATCCACCCGAATACCCTCTGCCGACACAACATGACCCAGAAATGCCACCGAACTCAACCAGAACTCACACTTAGAAAATTTGGCATACAACTGACTATCCCTCAGAGTCTGGAGAACGACTCTAAGGTTCTGCTCATGCTCCTCTCGGCTGCGAGAGTATATTAATATATCATCAATGAAAACAATGACGAACGAGTCCAAATAAGGCCTGAACACCCAGTTCATCAATTCCATCAAACACAGCAGGGGCATTTTTCAACCCAAACGACATGACCAAAAACTCATAATGCCCATAACGAGTGCGAAAGGACGTCTTAGGCATATCAGACGGCTTGATCCTCAGCGGATGATAACCAGATCTCAAGTCTATCTTAGAGAACACCGTATCACCTTGAAGCTGATCAAATAAGTCATCAATCCTCGGCAAAGGATACTTGTTCTTGATAGTAACCTTATTCAACTGCCGGTAGTCGATACACATCCTCATTAAGCCATCTTTCTTCTTCACGAACAATACTGGAGCACCCCAAGGAGAAACACTAGGCCTGATGAAGCCTTTATCCAACAAATCCTGTAATTGTTCCTTTAATTCCTTCAACTCTGGTGGAGCCATACGATACAACGGAATAGAAATGGGCTGAGTTCCCTCAGCTAACTCAATACAGAAATCGATATCCCTATCGGGTGGCATACCCGGCAGATCAGCAGGGAATACCTATGGAAATTCACGAACCAAGGGTACAGACTCCATAGAAGGAACCTCGGCACTTGAATCACGAACATAGGTCAAATAGGCCAAACAACCCTTCTCGACCATGCGCCGAGCCTTCATATAAGAAATAACTCTACCAGAAGAATAGCTAGGAGTCCCTCTCCACTCTAACCGAGGTACTCCTGGCAAGGGGAAGGTCACTGTCTTGGCATGATAGTCCAGAATAGCATAATAGGGGGATAACCAGTCCATCCCCAATATGACATCAAAGTCAACCATATCAAGAAGCAAGAGATCAACCTGAGTCTCCATACCACCAATAACTACTATGCAAGCACGGTAGACTCGATATACCACTATAGAATCACCCACCGGTGTAGACACATGTACAACGGTACTCAAGGAATCACGGGGCATACTCAAATAAGGGGAAAAATATGAAGACACATAGGAGAATGTAGAACCCGGATCAAATAACGCCGAAGCCTCTCGGCTGCAAACTGAAACCGTACCTGTAATAACTGCATCAGAAGCCTCAGCATCAGGACGAGCAGGAAAAGCATAACACCGGGGCTGAGCCCCTCCAACCTGTACATCTCTGGGTCTACCTGCTACGGGCTGACCTCTACCCCTCATGGCCTGCCCTCCACCTCTATGAGTCTGACCTCCACCTCTGGCACCACGACCACCCCTAGCTGGTTGAGGGGGCAGGGGTGCACCTGATGCGGGAACCATGGCACGGGAACCCTGATATTGAGAACCACCAAAACCTCAAGGTCAAAACCTGGAAATATGCCCCATACCACCGCAAGTGAAGCAAGACTTCGGTTGCTAAGAATATTGACCCTGGAACTGTCCCTGACGACCAGAATGACCACCCTGATAGCTCTGAATCGGCGGTGCACTGATGGGAGCTGAAGGGGCACTGCGGGATACCTGGAGTGCCGACTGATAAGGCCTAGAGGATGACCTCTGCCAAAGGAATCTCTGCCTCCTGATGAGGCACCACTGAAACGGCCGAAATGATGAGGTCTCTTGTAAGACCCCTGTCCACCACCCTAGGATAATACCATCTCAATGCGCCTGGCCACATCGCCTGCATCCTGAAAGAAGATATCAATACCCGTCTCTCTGGCCATCTGAAGTCTGATGGGCTGAGCTAGACCCTCAATAAATCTCTGAACCCTCTCCCGATCAGTGAGGAGTATCATAATGGCATGCCTGGCTATAGTAATGAACCTGGTCTTGTACTGAGTGACGAACATGGAGCCCTGCTGTAGACACTCAAACTGCCTCCGAAGATCCTCTCTCTGAGTAACTGGAAGGAATTTCCCCAAGAATAACTCGGAGAACTGAGCCCAAGTCAGAGGTGCAAACCCAGCTGGTCTAGTCAAGCAGTAAGCTCTCCACCAAGTCTTGGCGGTGCCAGAAAGACGAAATGTAGCAAAATCAACTCCATTGGACTCCACAATGCCCATGGTCCGAAGAACCTCATAACAGCTGTCTAAATAATCCTGGGGATCCTCTAATAGGGCACCAGTAAATGTAGTAGTGAATAACTTGGTGAATTGATCCAACCTCCACAGAGCGTCTGCTGACATGGCTGCTCCTTCAACTGCGGGTGCCACAATACCCGGCTGAACTACTCCGGTTGTCTGAGGTGTCGGAGTCTGGAATTGAGTGGAAAACTGTTCTGGCACATGAATAGCAGGAGTCTGGGTCCCTCCCCCAGCCTGAGATCCAGCTGGTGCAGTAGGAAAAAGACCGGCCTGAGCCACACTCTCCATGAGTCCCACTAAGCGGACTAGAGCGTCCTGAAGCACCGGGGTGGAAATGAACCCCTCTGGGACCTGAGCTGGTCCAACTGGGACTGTTTGAGTAGGAACCTCACCGGCAAAGTCTACATGTGGGTCCTCTACTGCAGTTGTTGCTCTAGCTCTGCCTCGGCCTCTAGCACGGCCTCGGCCCCTCGTAAGAGCTGCAATAGGAGGATCAGGCTGCTGGTTGGTCGATGAGGAAGCGCGCGTTCTCGCTATTTGCGAGAGAGTAAAATAGAGACTCAATTAGTACTTAGAATTCAACTGGCACGACAGAGAATGAAAGATGTGAAGCTATTCCTAACTTTGCAGCCTCTAGGGGATAAGTACAGACGTCTCCGTACCGATCCCACAGACTCCACCAAGTTTGTCCGTGAGTAGTGAGACCTAAGCAACCTAGTGCTCTGATACCAACTTGTCACGACCCGAAATCCCACCTTTGGGCCATGACTGCGTCTAACATTGAACCCGCTAGACAAGCCAACGTTTGAACTAAATAAAACTCGTTAACAACTACAACGAACAAGGTAACTAAGGCATCGATGGTAAACAATATGAAGGTTAACAAATTACCAAAATAATATAACAAATTCAAAATAAAACCCATATACAAATCCCAGAACTGGTGTCACATACTCACGAACTGTCTAAGATATTACTAAAACAAAGGTCTGAAAATAAGTACATATGACTGTCTTTGAACTATAAAATAAGACAGAGCTGAAAGTGAAGGGTAGAAGGTGACGCCAAGGCCCACGAACGTTTGCGGGTCTACCTCGAGGTCTCCTGTATGAACTGATGGAATGCTCCGACCGTCAGTGACCACCAGGTCCGGCTGCGTAGTCTGCAATACATAAAGAAGTGCAGGTGTAGCATCAGTACAACCTACCCCATGTATTGAGTAAGTGCCGAGCCTAACCTCGGCGAAGTAGTGACGAGGCTAAGACAAACAACAATATATATGTACCTGTTCAATTCTATATAATAACAGAAAATATCGACGGAAATAAGCAAGTAAGACAGATACGTGGAGAACATGCTAGGGGTAAAAGGGGCAACAAAATGCTAGCACAGTAGAACAGGGTAATAACTGAAGTGTAAAAAGTAAAAGCTGAAATTTAACGTCTTAGGACAGATAATGAACAGTAAAAGGCACGACATGTCCCCTCGTGCATAATCTCGCAATCACTCGGCACGGAATGTCCGCTCGTGCATAAATAGTAACACTCAGCACGAAATGTCCCCTCGTGTAATAAATAATCAACAATGAACACGGCATGTCCCATCGTGTGATAAATAACAAACAATCAGCACGGCATGTCCCCTCGTGTAATAAATAATCAAAGATCAACACGGCATGTCCCCTCGTGTGATAAATAACAAACAATCAGCACGGCATGTCCCCTCGTGCAATAAATAATAAACGATCAACACGGCATATCCCCTCGTGTGATAAATAATAAACAATAAGCACGGCATGTCCCCTTGTGCGATAAATAATATAAAGGCAACAATATAATGTGAAAATCAACAATAAGAAGTCTCAAGTGTATGGAAATACTCAATAAAATTCTATCGTCCCGGCAAGGGACTCAGCTATAACCAACCTCGCATCCGAACTACAATTTCGATAGTAAGAGCCTCAACTGAAACAAATAACACAATAACTCCCAATGTCATGAAACAACATCAAGATATCACTTCTAAATCCCCAATTACTCATAGTACGGAGGATATTAAGAGCACGGTATAATTCATCACAATTGACTCACGGGCATGCTTGACCGCAACATATAGGCACTTGTCACCCCGCCTATACATTGGCCATGAATTACACATAGCAAACAAGACTTTATACCTAATCCCTCAAGCTAAGGTTAGGCCAAACACTTACCTCGGCTCCAAAAATGCAAGTCAAGCCTCAATCACAGCCTTTCCTTTAGAATCCGACTCCGGAACGGTATTATCTAGACATAATCAACCCAAGTATATCAATAATGGCTCAATAAATCAAACTCATAGCCTAATTACTAATTTCTAAGCATTCTTCCTAAAATTCCAAAATTTGACCCTGGGCGCGCTTGGTCCAAACATGAGGCTCGGACCAAAACCCGATCACCCATAACCCCACGAGTTAGAATATATAATTTGTTTTAAGATTCGACCCCAAATTGAGGTTGAATCGCCCAAAATTCCCAAAAACCTAATCCCTAATTGCTGCTTTGATTCCATGTTTTTAGGCCTAGAATCTAGTGATTAGTTGATGAAAGTAAGAGGAAATGATGTTAACAATACTTACCTATGGAGCTATGGAAGAAAAGTTCTTCAAAATTCGCCTAGGTGGGTTGGGGAAGAAGCAGAGTTGTGAAAAATGGGAGAAATCCCGAAATGGTTCTGTTTTTGGATTATTAAAATCACTGGAGAGATTTACCCTTCGCGTTCGCGGGCCACTAGCCGCGTTCGCGAAGGGTTGGAAGCTGGGACTTATGCGTTCGTGGAACCAGGGCCGCATTCGCGTAGGTCTGACTCCCTAACCTTCCGCGTTCGCGAGCCTCTGCCCGCGTTCGCGAAGAACAACCTAACTAACCCCAAACCCCACCCTATAACACTATGCGTTCACGAGAGGGGCATCGCATTCGCGTAGAGCAATTCCCCCCATAGCTCCGCGTTCGCGACCGTACCCCTGCGTTCGCGTAGAACAAAACCCAAGCCACACTATTTACCCTTCGCGTTCGCGAGCCCTTGGCCGCGTTCGCGAAGGGTATTACACCAGACATCAGAAACAGGCCAAGAACACCAGATTTTTCATGTTTTCACACCCCGTTAGCTACCCGAAACTCACCCGAGCCCTCGAGGCTCAAAACCAAAAACACACACGACTCCCAAAACATCCTACGGTCTTGTTCAAGCTTTTAAATCATCAAAATATCATCAAATTCATCGAATTAAACCTCGAACTCTTAGAATTTTCTTAAAACTTCATAAAACTCAACTTTTCCAATTTTAATCTGAATCATGTCATTTCAAGTCCGTTTTACACCAAATTTCACAGATAACTCACATAACATATAATAAGCTTGTTCCGGGCTCCGGAATCATAATACGGGCCCGGTTACACGATTTTCACATTATTATTCATTTTCAAAAACCTTTATCATTTTTCGAAAACAACTTTCTTTAAAAATTCATTTCTTGGGCTTGGAACCTCGGAATTCGATTTCAGGCATACGCCTAAGTCCCATATTTTCTTACGGACCCTCCGGGACCGTCACATCGCGGGTCCGGGTCCGGGTCCGTTTACCAAAAATATTGACCAAAGTCAACTTTATTCATTTAATTATCATAAAATTCCATTTTCATCAAATTTCAACATAAAGACTTACCGGCTACACGTCGGGGCTGCACACGCATATCGAGGTGAGATTAACGGAGGCTTTCGGGGCCTCGGAACACAGATTTAGCTAGCATTACTTAGGACTTCTTGGGTCATCACACTTCTTTAGGCTTAGCTCTAGTGAACAGGTGATTATGTGAGTATGATGGATGCAAGTCCTATAGGCATGGTATCTAAAAATTCAAGCATAATGTAGGCAAACCTAAACATGCTTTCCTGAATACACAAACATTTATAGAAATCAGAAATCAATTATTTTAACGATATTTTACTTATTAACCAAAACATACAGAAACGTGATTTAAGTTGTTGATCCTATCACGTGAATTCTAGATGTTCTTTGCGGTATGCTCAGTACAATATTTAAATATAGGCATGCTGAGAGTAAATTCCTAAGATAACAGGATATCTAATGCAAATATTGATAAATGGTTATTATTACGAACATAAAACATGATTTCTATATGAAACAGTCATGTATATGCAGAGGCAGTGTTATCGTAACAACCATTTTTTACAATTATTTAACTAGGACGGGATTCTTAAGCGGGGCAGTAATTGTAACAGCCTATTACTCGTAGTTAATATGATTTGCTAAATGATCATGAGTGTGATGAGATGCTGAAGTAAAGAAATCTAAAACACGATTTACTAATGCATGGCAAATATGTCCTAAACAGGATTTCTATTGCACACATAGGTGAAGTAAATCCTAAATAGGGTTTCTACCCGGATTTATACTAAACATGAATAATCCCACCGTTTTTCACTATCCAGCCCCGGAGTTAGTTTGCAAATAATTATTACAGACCAGCATAGCCTGAATTACACAACTAAATAAGAAAATCAAGAAGCTATATTATAGAGAGCCTAACAGTAGGCCCAGGTACCAGATCCACTTGCCATATGCCATGGTCTTCAACCGAAGTGTGTCATAGTCTCTAAGGACCTCAGAAGATCCTGGACAGTGCTTCACACCCAGGTACCCTAGCCAAGGATGAGTAAGTGCAGTGTAGAGTGATAGCCTTGTATGTCAAAGTTCAATGGGTACCCAAGGCAATGCTCACACGAAGGGGGCTGAACCTAAGGTCTAAGAGTACTGGGAAGTGCGCATAGTTTAAAAGAGTGTTGATTTGAAAGAGTAGTTTGAAACATCAGTTCTTTTGAAAATAACTTCAGAGAATAATGAAGAGTTTTGTAAACAGTTTGCAAAAGGGAGAGGCAATGCAACCACAATCTAGCAGGTAGAGAATTCAGGAAAGGAACAAACACAAGCAGGGATAGGAGTTGGGAACAAATAATTCACATGTTAGCAGTAGAATAAGGTTACAGATTCACATAGTTACCACATAGTTGTCACAAAGCAACATAGATTCACAGAGTCACATAATAGGCATGGAATCAGAACCATGTAGCATTCAGGTATCATGTGGAGGGGGCAGGTTTATAACATAGGAAGCTAAGCATGTAACAGTGATCATGTTGAGATAAGAGACATTAACCCATAGACAAGTAAGCATACTAGTTGCATAAGTCTCACATAGAGTCACAAAATAGGAGACATATTAGGCTAAGAGGAAGAGCAGGGACATGCTAATTACATAAGACTCAAATAGTTATAGAGAATCACATGGGGAAAGCAGGATAGCAAAAAGGAAAGGACATTATGGAGTCATGCTAATTACATGAAAGGCAGTAGAACCACAAGATAAAGCACAAAAGGAATAATAAGTAGATAAACAAGAATTGAAGCATATTGTATGGAGATACTATAAAACTAACTTAGAGACATACCAGTCGAGTGATAGAGAATAGCAAAATGCAAAGAGATAGAGCAGCAACAGCAGTATGCAGAATAAGAGAGCAACAGAAGACAATAGTCTGCAGAATGAGAGAGCAGCGATAGGACAATAATATGTAGAAGCACAAGAGCAATTGAGATTACTCAGTCTTGGCTTTAAGCCGACTGAGTAGTCAGTAATAGATGCAAAGAGCAAGAAGAGATGTGTATGAAAAACACAGAAAGTTCAGAGCAGTCTGCTAAGTGTATTTTTGTGATCAGTGATCTCAATGTATCTGTGTGTGTTATCAGTGTAAGTGCCAGTCAAGAGTATGTCAAGAGTGTGTGTGTAAAGAGAGAAGACAGGGTATATATAGTTTGAAAAATGAGTAGTCACACAGGTAAAGGATGCACAGTTATGGAAATACAACCAATTAATATCAATTAAATTACTGGATTCCTTCAATTAAGAAGTCAAGTTCAAACGGTGCAACCAGGGCTAAATAAGGAAAGGAAATCAACTTATAAGACTGAGTTTGTTTAATTAGGGACAAGGAAATCATATGCACATAATAAGAGCCAAATACATAGTATATAATTAAGAAAAGTTGAAATAACATTACATTTATAAAGTAAAATAGAGTGTCAGTTTTGAAAATCAATTGAGGGAATCTCGGATTCAATTGCAATCACAGGGAATCCAAGAGACTTAAGGAAAGCAATCACATGAATATGGGAAGAATTCAAAATTAGTACAGGATTACAAAGGGAATACACAAGATCGTGTATTTAAGGAAAACATCACAAGCCCGGGATTTTTACACAGAAAGGCAGTATAAAATAAATAGGTAAACAATCATTAAGGTCTCAAATCACAAGGAATCCAGGGTTCAAAAAATAATAAATCAGGAACCCTAACAAGCTGAAACCATAGAGAATCAAGGATTCAAATAGGAGCAACAATGATGAATCGAATAAGTCACAGGCAAGAGGTCAGAAACCTTAGTAGTAAAACAGGTGAAGTTAAGGACTCTCATGAACTCAGTAATAACTAAAGGAAATAACAGGGAAGACATGATACGAGCAGTCAAAGAAAACTTGGAGCATTCATGGGAAATAGGTATACCATAATAGTCAAGGCAACAAGGAATCACAAAATAATCGTATAAACATAGTATAGGTACCTAAATCGAAAGAAAAAATTGGCCAGGGAATCCTAGTTTTGAAGTTGTTAAAAACGAGATTTTTCGGAGAAAACAATAGAGAAACTTCATAATATTGTAAATGTAGAACATATCTTAAAAGAAAATCTAAGATATATAAGATTAGGGTTTCGTGGAACCCAGAAAGAGGGAAAACCTCAGAGATGGCATCGATTTAGGCTAGAGAGACCGCAACACTTACTCAAACGGCCGGGGAAAGGCCAGAAAGTGGCAAGAGGCCCAAGGAGGTGAGTGAACCACTCCTGGCTCGTCTGAAGAACTCAGGTTATCACTGAGCAGGTGAGAGACATGTAGATGTCCAGGAGATGATAGAGAATCAAGGTTTCGGTGAGAATCCACCGGAGAAGACGACCAGAACCCCATCGGAGAAGATGAAGTCCAAGAGACTTCTAGAGAGTTGTAGAGATAGAGAGAGACAGAGAGAGATGAGAGAGGAACCATCTCGAAGGAAAATGAGACGGGGGGGGGGGGGGGGGTTAGGTTAGAGTTAATTAAGGAAATATTAATCTGGGTCGTTGATCTAATGTGATCAACGACTCAGATCGATCCGCGGTTGGGCCGGGTAGATTTAGGATCTGGGCTGGGTATTCAATTGGGTTTGGGTTGGGTTATTTAATCTGATGGGTTGGTTTTAAAAATGGATATAATTTAAATAGAAATAGGCCGAATGTTAAATACCCAATTTAACCAGGATAAGTAATTAAAATAGCTAATAATTGTGTAAAATGAAATTAAGACCAAATAAAGGAAATTAAGATCATTAGCTAGTATAAAAAATATAAAATGATCAGTTATGGATTTTAAGATGACATGAATGTATACTTGTGCTATTATTGCAAAAGTTGTTAAAATTAGCTAAATAATGCCAATGCTGGCTAATTTTGCAAATAACCAAATCCTAGTAGAATTAAATAGGATTAAAAACAAGATGTTGAGTTGGAAAACATTTTGAAATTATTTGTAATACGATTTATGTATAAGTATTGAATAAGAGATATAAGATAAATGGGAAAATAAATTGATAAAAATATGAGAAATTCATAGAAAAATGCCAGTCATTATAAAAGTGATTTTGAAGGTACATATGTAAATTTGGAAATAATTTGAGTAAAAATTGGGTATCAACATCGTTCCATTGCATATACATCATCATGTGAGGAAGAGTGTAAAGCACGAAGGGCGATGCCGTGCAATTTCGTTTACATTATCATGTGAGGATGAGAGTAAAAGCACGAAGGGTGATGTCGTACCATTTCATTTACATTATCATGTGAGTGTGAGAGTAAAAGCCCGAATGGTGATGTCGTGTCATTTCACTTACATTATCATGATTTCATTTACATTATCATGTGAGGATGAGAGTACAAGCACAAAGGGTGATGTCGTGACACTTCATTTACATTATTATGTGAGGATGAGAGTAAAATCACGAAGGGTTATGCCGTGCCATTTTATTACATTATCGTATGAGGATGAGAGTAAAAGCACGAAGGGTGATGTCGTGCCATTTCATTTATATTATCATGTTTTCATTTACATTATCATGTGAGGATGAGAGTAAAAGCACGAAGGGTGATTCCGTGCCATTTTATTTACATTATCATGTTTTTATATTATCATGTGTCCATGGCACGAAGGGTGTTTTCGTGCATGCGAGGATGAGGGACATGCAGTATGTTTTGATATCTTTTCCTTCTGTATACATTCATGCCTTTACCTTGAATTGTTACTGTTGTACCTATATTTTCTACGTGACTTGTTGTTGTTGTTCTGTCTTTGTCTCTGTTTAACTTTCAAATGTCATGTTTTCCTTCTTGTTGTTGTACCTACATTGACGACGTTTCACATTTGTTGCACATTCGTATAAGCCTTCTACCATGTTAGTTATCCATGCCTTCTATTTGTTAATTCATGAAGATCATGCTTTCCCTCTTGTTTGTTATATCTAAATCTAGGCCTTCTACCATGTTAGTTAGTGAAATTTATGTTCTTCTTTCCTAATTGATGTCATTACTTCTATGCCTTTTACCAAGTATGTTACCGGTGTTTATATGTACTTCCTTGTTTTTTATTGTTACCTGTGTATTTTCCACTTTGTTATTACTGTTATTGGCATTCTTTCACCTAGTTGGTACTGTTATACACATATTTGGTGAGGATGAGATAAATATACGAAGGGTGTTGTCATGCCATTCGATTTGATCTTGTGTACATTTCTCACACTATGAAAGTTATGGATTTACTATCGTGGTTTGTTGGTTATTGATCTAAGGAAAGGATTGGTCGTGATATTGAGAAATATTAAATCGTGAATTCTTCTAGTAATCATTCACTGCTTTGCATATTTGTTTCTACTTTTTTCTATTATGTTGTAGTATTGTTCTATCGCTAGTCTACATCACAGGTTATATCAGTGAGTATATTTTAACTAAAAGGCCTCGTCACTACTTCACCAAGGTTAGACAAGATACTTATTGAGTACATGGGGTCAGTTGTATTCATACTACATTTGTGCAGCTTACATGCATATCATGGAGCGCAACTGCGATGGATGACGGGAGCTGACTTCGAAGATGTTCGTGCCTTCAGGGTGTGGCTACCATTTGTCCCTGGGAAGTCTTAGAGTTGAATTCTGTTTATGTACATTTCAAATAGAAGTTGTATTCATTTCATATCAATTTTGCAATAATCCAGTCTTAGTAGCTCATGACTTGTACTACCAGTCCTTGGGATATTGTATGAAATCCAAATATATCACTTGTTGATATCCTTTATTTTTTTAGAATTGTGTTAACCATTAATTGGTTGACCTAACGGGTTGGGTTAGGTACCATCACGACTAGGGGATTTTGGGTTGTGACAGGAAACGTGTATGCTTCGAATGCCCACCTTGTATGAGAAGATTTGAAGGATAGATTTGATAAGGTGAACCGCATGAGAATTTTTCAGGTACACAGAGCGAATTCCATTGCCTCACAAGGTACATATTATGTCTCAAGTTATTTCACAAAACTGAGGGATTTTTGGAATGAATAAGATGTTGTAGTACCTAAGCCCAGTTCAAAGGACTATGTTGAACATCTAGAACAACAGAGATTGTTGCAATTTTAAAATAGTGTAAACGGTCGATTGTCAAATATAATAATTCAACAAGATTGGGGTCGAATCCCACAGAGAACAATATGGAGGCGATTAGGAATGTGAGAGACTTATCACTTATCGCGCAGTGCCAAACACTTAGATTTTTGTTGTGAAAATATTTATATCTAATTGCAAAAATATAAACTAACCTAGAAAGCAAGTAAAACGATCAATGGCAACAAGTATGGATGCTTCGGGAATTACACTCAAGTAATGATCTGATGTATTTCACGATTTTACAAATATGAGCGAGTTTATGTTAATTAGCCACGGATAATAATTCTTAATTAGCTTTTTTCAAAGACTAACAAGACTTCCTAATTGAATTATTACTAATCCAATTAAGAGATTAAGCACTCCCGAATATGACTACAAGTAGTTCAATCCTTTTCCTAGGTAGAATCTATAAAATGAGGGTTAAAGCCTCAAGTTCTTGTTAATTAATCTTTCCCAACCCCAAATTATCTTTTCCAAAAATAATTCGGAGTTAATGGGCGAGTCGTAGGGTTAGCTAATCCCTTTGAAAACATTAAAGAACAAGAATAATTAAAGTAACAACAACTCACTTCATAAAAGAATAAAAATCATTCAATACATAAGCACAACAAGGTATTTAATCCACACTTTAAATATGAATATTTTCATAAACAAGATTCAAGTATTGGAAATAAATACTACACACTTAAATATTCAATACAAATCAAGGAAATGAAGAAACAAACATAAATGGGTAAGAAAACCTTAACCACAAGATTGAAATCTCTAAAACCCAAGTGTGTGTACAAACCCTAGCTTCAATAATTGTTCTTCCTTGTCTTCAAGACCAAAATATGTTCTAAGCTAAGCCAAATATATCAGAAAATATCTGCCAAGTCGTGTATAAGAATGTTTTGAGGATAAAAACGTAAAATGACAAAACTGCCCAGCACTTGCTCAGCGAATACATTGTGCGTTCACAACAGTGCACCCGCGATCGCACAGAATCACTCCCCCAAAGGTATGCGATCGCATACAAAGTTGTGCGTTCTCATAGGCTATTCGTCCATCTGCTGACCAGTCAATTTTTCCCTATGCGTTTGCATTGCCCACAACGCATTCGCACAGTGTCATCAACCTGGTCTTATGCGATCACATGAATTCACTGGCAATTGCATAGAGTAAAAACTGGGCAGACATATATTTTTCAATGTAGCTCCTTTTTTACTCATTTTCGCCTGATTTCTTCACAATCAACTCTAAACCACTTGACACCTGAAATATACCAATAATTATCAATAAATGTCTTAATTCTCATCAAAATTACACAAAAGATTAAGTATTAAGAGGAGATAAGTTGGTAAAATACCAACTTATCACCTCACTGGGTACATATTATGTCTCAAGTTATTTCACAAAACTGAGGGATTTTTGGACTGAATAAGATGTTGTAGTACCTAAGACCAGTTCAAAGGACTATGTTGAACATCTAGAACAACAGAGATTGTTGCAATTTCTTAGTGGATCAAGTGACTCTTATGATCAAGCTAGAAGACAGATTCTCATAAAATTAAAGTTTCCTTTTATCAATCAAGCCTATGCAATGGTAATTGAAGATGAATCTCGTCAATGCCCTAGTATGGGTGCAATGAATGATAAAAGTGAACAATTAGCTATGCAAGTCGGTCGAGGTCAAATTTATAAATTAAAGAAACCCTCTCAGCAATGTGATCATTGTGGTTACAAGGTCCACAACAAGGAAAATTGCAATAAACTCATTGGATATCCTGAAGATCTTAAAGGAAAGAAGAAATTCAATCAAACTAATACTAGACAGTTTGACCGTGGTAATAGTGGTTCAGGACAATTTGGTCGAGGAACTCATCAACTCTTCAATATTATCAATAATATCTATGGTAATGCGGGTTCTCAGCCTCAATGTTCTTCTAGATGTGACTTGCAGGCTAGTTTTACTGGAAAGGGATAATTCTTCACAGAAGAAAAATAAAGGCAGATCATAGGCCTACTAAAAAAGGATGCAAATGAAATTCAAGCCAATATGACAGATATTGCAACTTGTTTCATGTCCAAACATACCACAAATGAGTGGATTGTGGATCAAGTGCCACACTTCACATAGCTGTGTCTAAGGGCCTATTATCAAATTATCATACTAGGAAGATATCTGGGGATACATTACATAATTTACTTACAGGGGATTGGATTCCTATTTCTCATTTTGGTCATGCATCCTTATTTGGTACTAGTCATACATAATTTTTTATTTGTACCAGATTTCAAATTTAACCTCCTGTCATTGTCCAAACTAACAAGAGAACTCAAATGCTTAGTGAACTTCCCTGACTTCGTACTGTATCGGGATCTTTATAGTGGCAGGGTGAAAGGGATTGGTAAGGAGACAAGTGACATGTACATTGTCGAAGGCAACATTAATAATGATACGGGGAGTTTTAATATAACACCAACAACTAGAATAAAGGAAAATTATAGGCTATGGAACCAGATACTTGGTCATCCCTCAGCTCCAGCAACGAAGAGTATGAATTGGTTAAGAAGTATTGTAAATAGTAACCTGCTGAATAATTGTCCAATGTGTCCTTTAGGTAAACAAACCAGGTTGTTGTTTCCTACTAGTGTTTCAAGAGCAAAATTTACTTTTGATCTTGTCCATATGAAATTATGAGGTCCTTATAAGATTCCTACTTTTGACAAGAAATACTACTTTCGTACTATTGTAGATGACTTTAGTAGGTATACATGGGTTCACTTGTTATAACTTAAACGAAGGTATTGTTGCAATTAAAACTTTTTTGTAAATTATTAAACATTAGTTTGGAGTGATGGTAAAGGTCTTAAGATCTGACAATGGCACAAAGTTCTTCAACTCTTAGTATAATGAATAGTTCTAGAGCTTCGGGATATTGCATCAAATTAGTTGTTGAGAAAACGCACAGACATATCTTGGATGTAGCAGGAGCATAGAGGTTTCAATATAAAATGCCCATCAAATATTTGGGCATATGTGGGACCGCTACAATATACGTGACAAACAGGTTGTTATCCACAACTATCAAAGGAAAAAGTCATTATGAAATGGTGTATGCCAAGACTCCATTCCTAGCTCACTTGAGAGTGGTAGGGTACTTATGTATTGCCTCAGTGGTTCCTAAAGGAGATAAGTTTGCTGAAAGAGCAAAGACATCAGTCTTGATGGGGTACTCAGAGAGGCAGAAGGAGTATATTCTGCTGGAGCTGGCCACCAAGAAACTGTGAATGAGTAGATATGTGGTGTTCAAGGAGTCCATATTTTCTTTTGTAATACTGCAGTAGTCCTCAACCTCCACTGGATATTTTGCTGATGACTTTGGTACTTCCATGTTTAATATCAACACATCTTCTACTGAAACACCTACAGGACCTGTAGACAACTTGCAGGCATTAGATCAAAAGAGTGAAGAGGGAGATGATGGTTTGCAAGAAGGCTCTCTTTCAGAAAATGTGTAAGTTATGTTATGACCACGAAAGGTACTCATATTTCCACTCTAGATATGGCCACATATGGTACTCATATTACACTGAAAAATCTTTAGGAATTCCATACATCCTATTTTGCTGAAGGATTATATTACATTTTTTTAGAGGAACTATCAGTATTCTATCACCAACTACCTCACTTATTACGGTATCACTCCAAAATATTAAAGTTACTTGGCTAAGTTCTTTGCACTGGTTGAACTTAAAACCTTCAAACAAACTGCAAAGGGTGTTAGGTGGCTTGAATTAATGAAGCAAGAGATCAAAGCTTTGGAGATAAAAATAGGTATATAAAATAAATTAGGTATATAAAATAAAGTATCAAGAAAATTAGGACATATAAAGTTTTAACACTAGGATAGTTGCAAATGGTTATAGCCAATAGGAAGGCCTTGATTACCCTGGAACTTTCTCCCATGTGGTAAAGATGGTGATTGTGAGATCAACAATAGCTCTAGCAATTTGAAAGGGCTGGCATTTGTACCAGATGGATGTGTACAATACTCCTCAAGGTGGCCTTTGTGAAGTGGTATACATGGACATGCCTAAAGGTTTTAGCAAATAGGGGGAGCAGAGGGTTTGCAAGTTGCTCAAATCTTTATGTGGGCTTAAGATGGCATCAAGACAATGGAGTGTAAAGTTGTCTGATGCACTAGTGGAAGCAGACTTCATCCAGAGCAATCATGATTACTCTTTTTTTACCTTGAAAATGCTAGAAGACATGGTGATCATTTTAGTTTATGTCGATGACTTGCTTATCACAAGAAGCTATGGTCATTTGATTATTGAGGCAAAGCGGGTGTTGCACCATAAGTTCAAACTTAAGGATCTAGGTGAGGTAAAACAATTCTTGGACATTGAAAATATAATATCCAAGGCTAGGGTGATATTGAACCATAGAAAGCATGTCTTAGAAAATATCTCTGAGATGGGACTCGGTGACGCTAAGCCAACAATCACTCTGGATGATGTACAATGATCTTCCTCTAGATGATGTTGGGTAGTATCTGTAACTATCCGGTCTGTTGTTACATAGAACCTGCATTATAATTACTGTTATTGACTTGTTATAGGTTGGTTATACTGTTATTGGTGTGTTAGAGTTGGTAGGCTTGAAATCGAAATAGTCATAGTGAGAGTTTAGTCATTTAGTCTTTAAAATTAGCCTTAAAGTTGGAAAAGTCAACTGAGAGTTGACTTATTGGTAAACGACCTCGGAATGCAAATTTAATGGCTCGGATAGCTTCGTTAGGTGATTTGGGACTTAAGTGTGTGTTCAGAATAATTTTGTGATGTCCGGTGTAGAATTAGGCTTGAATTGGCGAAAGTTAATTTTTGGTGATTTCCAGTCGGCAGTGGAAAATAGGCTATCAGGGTCGGAATGAAATTCCAAAAGTTGGAACAGGTTCGTAATGTCATTTTGGATATGTCTGCAAAATTTCAGGTCAATCGGAGTTGTTTTGGATAGTTTCGGCATCATTGGTGGATTTAGAAATTTGAAAGTTCTTAGGCTTGAATCTGATGTGATTTTGGTGTTTTAATGTTAGTTTTGGTGTTCCGAGGGTGCAACTAAGTTTGAATGATCATATGTGATGTGTTGGTATATTTGGTTGAGGCCCGGAGGGACTCGGGATTGATTTCGGGTGATTAACAGAAGTTTTTAAGTTGGTAAAATGCAGCTTCAGCTGCTGGTGCTGGTGTAACCGCACCTGCGGAAGTTTGACTGCAGGTGCAGGCCCGCAGGAGCGAGCAAAGCTCCGCAGAGGCAGAAGGTTGACTGGCTGAGGAAATTCTGCAGGTGCGAGGTGTTTTCCGCATCTGCGATGCCGCTGATGCAAAAGTACCAGCGCAGGTGCGAAGACTAAGATTTGAGGGTGCTCCGCAAGTGCGCACCTGGGACTGCAGGTGCGGGTCCGCAGGTGCGCTTAAGTGGACGCGGGTGCAAAACCACTGTTCAGAAAGTATATAAGCATGCCTTCGCGAATTGTAACCTTTTTCCACCATTGTTGTATGGCCGAGGTTTTTGATGGATTATGAAGAGGGAAACTTTGGTGCATCATTGAGGTAAGCTTTTTGGAATTAATAACTCGATTATATGTGATTGGAGACCTTATATCAGTGTTTAATTCATGAAAATCAGTAGAAAACGAGGGGGTTAGGGCTTGAGAATATGAGACCTTTAGGAGATGATTTGAGGGGTCAAACGAACCCAACTTTAGCGTTCTTTATATGTACGGACTCGTGAGATGATGAATAACATTTTGGTATAAAATTTGTCAAGTTTCGAGACGCGGGATCGGGGATCGGGTTTTGGCTAATTTCGGGTTTTGAGCTAAAATTGGTATTTTTCAATTGGAATTCATTCCTTAAGCATAATTTGATGATAAAGGTTTGATCTTTACAGATTTGGAGCGCTCGGAAGTTGATTCGAGAGGCAAGCGGGTTGCAGAGTAGCTTTTCGGGCTAGTTCGAGGTAAGTAATGTCTTTAAATCATGTCCTGAGGGTATGAAACCCCGAATTGTACATCCTTTCACGGATTTGGAGTGACACACACTGGATAACGAGTGTGGGGCGTGCACGAATTGAAATTTTGAAAAAATGTACCTTTTTAGGCAACTATTGAGTTGTGAAACTGCTTTTTAAAGCTTATTCTCTATAGTACTACTATGACTTGCTATAATTGGGATGTAAGCCATGTTTGGGGCCCAGTGTCGATCTGTTTTAACCCTTTGGGGGATATGTTACTGATATTCTCACTACTTTGAATCTATGATCTTACACTCAGTTTGTCTTGTGAAATTATTGACACTCTTATTTGATTATTACTATTTCTTGAAATGAAATACTATTTTGGGTCGAGAACCCCATTTTATTCATGGCCCGAGTGGCATGCTGAGAGTGTCTGATTGAGTGAGGCCGAGGGCCAATGTTGTGAGGATGTTATGATATGAGAGAGGTCGAGTGCCTGAGAGTGATTTATGCCATGATGTGGCTTGTTTATAGTGCTTGGGATGTAGGAGCCCATCCGGAGTCTGTACACACCCCTAGTGAGCGCAGGTACCTACTGAGTGCGAGTGTCGAGTGATGAGTGATTGGGAGGCATGAGTACTAGTGAGGTTGCCCGCGGGGTTGATACTGAGTGATGGTGAGGTGCTGAGGGAAATTGTTACGAGTGATGATTATGGCCCGAGGGACAGTTTTATGATGATATTTTACTGAGCTTTGACTATGATTCACTTCATTTTTCAAACTGAATTACTGAACTGAGAAATATTGAAAAGATATACTTGTTTCAAAGGATTTAATGGAAACTGGTTTTCGAACTTATGTATACTGTATTGAGACTTCATGTTTTACTGTTTTGTGGATTGGTGTTTTGTGTTGTGTGTTTCATATACCTCAGACTGTGCTTTATTTTCATTACTACTGAGTTGGAGTACTCATCATTACTCCATGTACCTCTCTGTACAGGTCCAGGTACTAGTACTGAGCGGTAGCCGTCTGAGTCTGTACGTCGCCTGCATTTGGGATATCGAGGTAGCTGTCCAGCGTCCACAACATCTCTATTTCCCTTTCCTATTTTGTACTTAGTTCTTCATTCCGAGATTATGTATTATGACAGTAGTATTCTTAGTAGTACTCAAAGATGCTCATGACATGTTGACTCCGGGTCTTGGGGACGGTTGTAGACTGTTAACTTAATTGTTTGGTTTAAAGATTTCAAAATTTATATGCGTATTATGAATTGTTGAAAATAAATTAAGATATTTGAAAAGAAAAATGTAAAATTTTTGAGTGTTGGCTAGCCTAGTTCCACGATAGGCGCCATCACGGCCAGTTTGGATTTGGGGTCGTGACAAGTTGGTATCAGAACTCTAGGTTACATAGGACTCAACGGTCATGAGCTGGTTTAGTATGTCTTGCGGATCGGTACAGAGACTTCTGTACTTATCTTCGAGAGGCTGCAAAACTCTTAGGAAACATCTCTATTTTTCTTGAACTCTTTCGTGCCAATCTATTGATTCTTGAAATCTAAACTTACGTTGTTTCATTATCTCACAGATGATGAGGACACGCAATACCGATCAGGGTGACCAGACACCAGCCAGACCCACAAGGGGTCGGGCCCGTGGTAGACGTAGGTGACCAGCCCGCGCAACAGCTGGGACAGTACCCCAGGATCACCCTATCGTTCAGGATCAGGTTCCCGCCGATGGTGCTCTAGTGGGACTGGCTCAGGCACCGGCAATGCCTATTATTATTCCGGGTCTTCTGGAGACCCTGGCTCAGATATTGACGGTGTGTTCCAGTTTAGCTCAGGCAGTTGCTATGTCCACTACTGCCACTGCAGCTCAGGCCGGGGGAGGCAATCAGACTCCATTTGCCCGGACACCTAAGCAGGTTGTACAGGGTATTCAGGCACCGGTAGTAGCCCCAGCTCAGCTGGTTGCTCGGTTCAAGATTATATGGTCCCTGTTATGCCGGAGGATGAGCAGCGTAGACTGGAGAGGTTTAGTAGACTTCAGCCTCTGACTTTCAGCGGCATAGAGGGTGAGGATTCCCAAGGTTTTCTGGATAAATGCCAAAGGATACTACGTACTGCGGGTATTTTGGAGACCAGTGGGGTCTCGTTTGCTACATTTCAGTTTGCTGGTGCTGCTTTTACTTGGTGGGAGTCATTCGAGAGGCGTAGGCTGGTTGGTTCAGCACCACTCACATGGAAACAGTTCTCCACGATCGTTTTGGAGAAGTATGTTCCTCAGTCCCATAGAGAGGAGCAGCGTAGACAGTTTTAGCAGCTGCGCCAAGGAGAGTTGTCAGTTACTCAGTACGAGATAAGGTTTTCCTAGTTGGCTAGACATGCTTCTGAGTTTGTTCCTACATATAGAGAGAGGATTATGAGGTTTGTATATGGTCTTTCTTATCAGCTTCAAATCTTGATGACCAGAGAGAGAGTGTCTAGATCTACATTTGAGTAGGTAGTTGACATTGCTAGGGACATTGAGTCAGTTCGTAGGCAAGAGCGTGAGGAAAGGGAGGCCAAGAGACCTCGGGGATCAGGTAGCTTCAATGTTTCCCCTTTTAGAGGGCAGTTTCAGCACAACAGAGGTCGTCCATTTAGACCTCCACAGCCAGTTCGCCCAGCTTACAGTGGTGTATCTTCAGGGCAGGGTCCTCGTAGTTCTCATTAGGGACGTTCATCTTTTAGTGCCTTTCCAGCTCAGAGCTCCGCCCGAGCATCATCTTATCAGGGTTCTTCTATGCATGGTTCGTCTGGTGGTTATCATGGCGGCATGGGTTCTCGTCAAATTTCATTCCATCTTCAGGTAGTTGTTATGAGTGTGGAGAGTTCGTACATGAGTGGAGGCAGTGTCCCCGTCGTCCTAGTAGTTTATCTCAGCAGAGGGTTCATCCCTCGGCTTCAGCCCCATTCACTTCACCACCTACTCAGGCAGCTAGGGGTGGTGGTCAGGCAGCTAGAGGCCGCCCTAGAGGGGGAGGTCGGGTAGGTGGAGGTCAGCCACGTATTTATGCACTTCCGGCTAGGCCTGATGTTATGGCCTCAGATGCGGTGATTACAGGTACTATTTCAGTTTGTCACAGTGATGCTTTGGCTTTATTTGATCCTGGTTCCACGTACTCTTATGTTTCGTCCTATTTTGCTCACTTTCTGAATATGCCCCGCGAGTCTTTAGTTACATTTGTTCATGTTTCGACTCCGGTGGGCGATAATATTATTGTGGACTGTGTGTATCGGTCGTGTCTTATATCTATTGGGGGTTTGGAGACCCGAGTGGACTTGATGTTACTCAGTATGGTTGATTTTGATGTGATTGTGGGCATGTATTTGTTATCCCCATGTCATGTGATTCTTGATTGTCACGCTAAGACCGTGACCCTAGCTATGCACGGAGTTCCGAGAGTTGAGTGTAGGGGGTCTATAGAGCATGTACCTAGAAGAGTGATTTCTTATTTAAAGTCTCAGTGTATGGTTTAGAAAGGGTGTGAATCTTATCTTGCTTTTGTAAGGGATGTTAGTAGTGAGACTCCTTCTGTTGCTTCTGTTCCTGTAGTCCGTGACTTTCCGGATGTATTCCTTGCAGAGCTGCCATGCATGCCACTTGATAGGGATATTGATTTTGATATTTGACCTGGTTCCAGACACTCAGCCTATCTCTATTCCACCTTATCGTATGGCACCAGCGGAGTTGAAAGAATTGAAAGAACAACTTAAGGAACTCTTAGATAAGGGGTTCATTTAGCCTAGTGTATCACCTTGTGGTGCACCGATGTTGTTTGTGAAAAAGAAAGACGGCTCCATGCGTATGTGTATTGATTATAGACAGTTGAATAAGATTACGGTGAAGAACCGGTATCCTTTGCCTCGTATTGATGACTTATTTGATCAACTTCAGGGAGCTAAGGTGTTCTCCAATATTGACTTAAGGTATGGGTATCATCAGTTGAAGATTCGGGATTCTGACATCCCGAAGACTGCTTTCAAGACCAGATATGGTCATTATGAGTTTCTGGTTATGTCATTTGGACTGACCAATGCTCCAGTCACGTTCATGCAATTGATGAATAGTGTGTTCCAGCCTTACCTTGATTCGTTCGTCATTGTGTTCATTGATGACATCCTGGTTTATTCTCGTAGCCGGAAGAGCATGCTCAGCACCTGAGGGTTGTGTTATAGAGATTGAGGGAGGAGAAGCTTTATGCAAAATTCTCCAAGTGTGAGTTTGTCTTGGTTCAGTAGCTTTCTTGGGGCACGTGGTGTCTAATGAGGGTATTCAGGTTGATCCAAAGAAGATTGAGGCGGTACAGAGTTGGCCCAAATCGTCCTCAGCTACGGAGATTAGGAGTTTCCTTGGTTTGGCGGGATATTACTGTCGTTTTGTGGAAGGATTCTCTTCTATTGCTTCACCATTGACCAGATTGACCCAAAAGGGTTCTCCATTCAGGTGGTCCGATGAGTGTGAGGAGTGCTTTCAGAGGCTCAAGTCAACATTGACCACAACTCCGATTTTGGTTTTGCCTACTAGTTCGGGTTCTTACACAGTCTATTGTGATGCTTCTAGAGTTGGTTTGGGAGCGTATTGATGCAGGACAGTAGGGTGATTGCCTACGCGTCGAGATAGTTGAAGGTGCACGATAAGAACTATCTAGTGCACGATCTTGAGTTAACTTCCATTGTTCATGCCTTAAAGATTTGGCGGCATTACTTGTATGGGGTAAAGTGTGAGATTTTCACTAATCATCGTAGCTTGCAGTATCTGCTGAGGCAGAAGGATTTGAATTTGCGGCAGAGGAGATGGTTAGAGCTTCTCAAGGATTATGATCTTACTATTTTGTATCACTCGGGAAAGGCCAATGTAGTGGCCGATGCCTTGAGTCGTAGAGCCGAGAGTTTGGGGAGTCTAGTAGACCTTTTAGCAGCAGAGCGACCTTTAGCACTTGATATTCAGGCTTTAGCGGGTTAGTTGGTGAGATTGGATTTGTCAGACCCTCCGCGGGTATTAGCTAGCATGGCTTCCCGATCTTCTCTCTATGATCACATTAGAGCTCGGCAATATGATGATCTGTATTTGTTAGTTCTTCAGGATAGAGTTCGTCAGGGTGATGCCATGGATGTGACAATTGGTAATGATGGAGTTATGAGTATGTAGGGTCGTATTTGCATGCCCAATGTGGATGGTATTCGAGAGTTGATATTAGCAGAGGCTCACAGCTCGCGGTATTCTATTCATCCGGGTGTCGCGAAGATGTATCAGGATCTGAGAAAGCAGTATTGGCGAGGCGAATGAAGAGAGATATTGTTGAGTATGTAGCACGGTATCTCAACTGCCAGCAGGTCAAGTATGAGCACCAGAGACTAGGTGGGTTACTTCAAAGGTTAGATATTCCAGAGTGGAAGTGGGAGCGGATTACTATGGACTTTGTAGTTGGGCTTCCATGGACTTCGAAGGGTTTTGATGCCATTTGGGTCATTGCGGATAGATTGACCAAGTCCGCGCATTTCATTGCAGTCAGTACTACTTATACTTCAGAGCGATTAGCTAGTATTTACATTAAGGAGATTGTCCGGTTGCATGGAGTTCCGGTTTATATTATTTCTGACAGAGGTATTCAGTTCACATCTCAGTTTTGGAGGGCCGTACAAAGAGGTATGGGTACTGATGTAGAGTTGAGAACTGCATTTCATCCTCAGACCGATGGGCAGTCGGAATGGACTATTCAGATTTTGGAGGATATGTTACGGGCTTGTGTGATTGATTTTGGTAGTTCATGGGATCAGTTTCTGCCACTAGCGGAGTTTGCATATAATAACAACTACCAGTCCAGTATTCAGATGGCCCTGTATGAGGCTTTATATGGTAGGAGGTGTAGATCTCCGGTTGGTTGGTTCGAGCCTGGTGAGGCTAGGCTATTGGGCACAGATTTGATTCAGGATGCGTTGGAGAAGGTGAAGTTGATTCAGGAGTGACTTCGCGCGGCGGAGTCTAGGCAGAAGAGTTAAGGTCCGGGATGTGTCATTTATGGAAGGTGATAAAGTACTGATGAAGGTATCACCCATGAAAGGTGTTATGAGGTTCGTAAAGAGAGGAAAGCCGAGTCCACGGTTTATTGGTCCTTTTGAGGTACTTCAGAAGGTTGGAGAGATGGCTTATACACTTGCCTTGCCACCCAGCTTGTCGAGTGTTCATCCGGTGTTTCATGTGTCGATGCTCAGGAAATATGTTGGTGACCTGTCTCATGTGTTAGATTTCAGCACAGTTCAGCTCGAGGGTGATATGTCATATGAGGTAGAGCCAGTAGCAATTTTGGCTCGCGAGGTCAGAAAGTTGAGGTCCAAGGATATAGCTTCAGTGAAAGTACAATGGAGAGTTTAGCCAGTGGAGGAGGCTACTTGGGAGACCGAGCGGGAGATGCAGAGAAAATATCCTCACTTGTTTGAGACTCCATGTATGTTTCTAGACCCGTTCGAGGACGAACGTTTGTTTAAGAGGGGGAGAATGTAACGACACGGTCCGTCGTTACGTAGAACCTGCATTATAATTACTGTTATTGACTTGTTATAGGTTGGTTATACTGTTATTGGTGTGTTAGAGTTGGTAGGCTTGAAATCGAAATAGTTGTAGTGAGAGTTTAGTCATTTAGTCTTTAAAAAGAGCCTTAAAGTTGAAAAAGTCAACTGAGATTTGACTTATTGGTAAACGACCTCGGAATACGAATTTAATGGCTCGGATAGCTTCGTTAGGTGATTTGGGACTTAGGAGTGTGTTCAGAATAATTTTGTGATGTCCGGTGTAGAATTATGATTGAATTGGCGAAAGTTAATTTTTGGTGATTTCCGGTCAGCAGTGGAAATAGTCTATCGGGGTCGGAATGGAATTCCAGAAGTTGGAACAGGTTCGTAATGTCATTTTGGATATGTCTGCAAAATTTCAGGTCAATCGGAGTTGTTTTGTATAGTTTCGACATCATTGGTGGATTTTAGAAATTTGAAAGTTCTTAGGCTTGAATCCGATGTGATTTTGGTGTTTTGAGGTTAGTTTTGGTGTTCCGAGGGTGCAACTAAGTTTTAATGATCATATGTGATGTGTTGGTATATTTGGTTGAGGCCCCGAGGGGCTCGGGATTAATTTTGGATGATTAACGAAAGTTTTTAAGTTGGCAAAATGCAGCTTCAGCTGCTGGTGCTGGTGTAACCGCATCTGCGGAAGTTTGACCGCAGGTACGGGCCCGCAGGAGCGAGCAAAGCTCCGCAGATGTATAAGGTTGACTGGCTGAGGAAATTCCGCAGGTGCGAGGTGTTTTCCCCATTTGCTATGCCGCTGATGCGGAAGTACCAGCTCAGGTGCGGAGACTGAGATTCGAGGGTGCTTCGCAGATGCGCACCTGGGACCGCAGGTGCGGGTCCGCATGTGCGGAACCACTATTCAGAAAGTATATAAGCATGCCTTCGTGAATTTTAACCCTTTTTCCACCATTGTTGTACAGGTTCTGAGGTTTTTGAGGGTTTTTGAAGAAGGAAACTTCGGTGCATCATTGATGTAAGCTTTTTGGACTTAATAACTCGATTATATGTGATTGGAGACCTTATATCAGTGTTTAATTCATGAAAATCAGTAGAAAACGAGGGGGTTAGGGATTGAGAATATGAGACCTTTAGGAGATGATTTGAGGGGTCAAACGAACTCCGATTTTAGTGTTCTTTATATGTACGGACTTTTGAGATGATGAAGAATATTTTGGTATAGAATTTGTAGAGTTCGGAGATGCAGGCCTGGGGATCGGGTTTTGGCTAATTTCGGGTTTTGAGCTAAAATTGGTATTTTTCAATTGGAATTCATTCCTTAAGCATAATTTGATGATAAAGGTATGATCTTTATAGATTTGTAACACTCGAAAGTTGATTCGAGAGGCAAGCGGGTTGCAGAGTAGCTTTTCGGGCTAGTTCGAGGTAGGTAATGTCTTTAAATCCTGTCTTGAGGGTATGAAACCCCGAACTTTACATCCTTTCACGGATTTGGAGTGACGCACACACTGGATGATGAGTGTGGGGCGTGCACGAATTGGAAATTTGAAAAAATGTACCTTTTTAGGCTTATTGAGTTGCGAAACTGCTTTTTAAAGCTTATTCTCTATAGCACTACTATGATTTGCTATAATTGGGATGTAAGCCATGTTTGGGACCTAGTGCCGATCTGTTTTAACCCCTTGGGGGATATTTTACTGATATTCTCACTACTTTGAAACTAAGATCTTACACTCAGTCTGTCTTATGATATTGTTGACACTCTTATTTGATAATATTAACTATTTCTTGAAATGAAATACTATTTTGGGTCGAGAACCCCGTTTTATTCATGGCCCGAGTGGCATGCTGAGAGTGTCTGACTGAGTGAGGTCGAGGGCCAATGTTGTGAGGATGTTATGATATGAGAGAGGCTGAGTTCCTGAGAGTGATTTATGCCATGATGTGGCTTATTTATAGCGCTTGGGCTGTAGGAGCCCCTTCGGAGTCAGTACACACCCTCAGTGAGCACAGGTACCTACTGAGTGCGAGTGCTGAGTGATGAGTGATTTGGAGGCATGAGTGACAGTGAGGTTGCCCCCGGGGCTGATACTGAGTGATGGTGAGGTGCTAAGGGAAATTGTTACGAGTGATGATTATGGACCGAGGGGCAGTTTTATGATGATATTTTACTGAGCTTTGACTATGATTCACTTCATTTTTCAAACTGATATTACTGAACTGAGAAATATTGAAAAGATATACTTGTTTCAAAGGATTTTACGGAAACTGGTTTTTGAACTTATGTATACTATATTGAGACTTGATGTTTTATTGTTTTGTGGATTGGTGTATTTTGTTGTGTGTTTCATATACCTCAGACTGTGATTTATTTTCATTACTACTGAGTTGGAGTACTCATTATTACTCCTTGTACCTCTGTGTACAGGTCCAGGTACTGAAACTGAACGGTAGCCATCTGAGTCTGTACGCCGCCTGCATTTGGGATATCGAGGTAGTTGTCCAGCGTCCACAGCATATCTACTTCCCTTTCCTATTTTGTACTTAGTTCTTCATTCCGAGATTATGTATTATGATAGTAGTATACTTAGTAGTACTCTTAGATGCTCATGACATGTTGACTCCGGGTCTTGGGGACCGTTGTAGACTGTTAACTTAATTGTTTGGTTTAAAGATTTCAAATTTTATATGCGTATTATGAATTGTTGAAAATAAATTGAGATATTTGAAAATAAAAATGTGAAAATTTTGAGTGTTGGCTAGCCTAGTTCCACGATAGGAGCCATCACGGCCGGTTGGGATTTGGGGTCGCGACAGTATCAGACGTTGATTGATGGATTGATGTATGTAACTACAACAAGGCCAAACATCAGTTATATCATCCATACCTTAAGCTAGTTCATACAATAACCTAAGAAGTCTCATGGGGAGATTGCTCTTAGGGTGGTTAGATGCTTAATACCTAAACCAGGGTATTTGGTTGAGGTCTGTCCTTGTAGGAGTAGCAATGTTGGTGTGACTTAGATTGGGCAGTCTGTCCTAATACGAGAAGTTTGTCACCTGTTATGTGGTCACGTTTGGTGACTCTCTCATTCCGTGAAAGTCCAAGAAGCAGTAAACTATGTCAAGAAGCTTAGTTGAAGCTGAGTATAGAAGTGTGGCTTCACCTGCGGCAGAGGTCACCCGGTTACTGGGATTGTTTCAACAACTGGGAGTTGCCATCAAAACTTCGATTTGTGGTGCTATGTGGCCGCAAATATGCAACCAATTGGATGTCAATTCCATTTTTCATGAGGGCACAAAATACATTGAAATCGATTTCCAGTTCATCCGAGACAAAATCAAAGCAGGGGTGGTGAAAATTATCTATGTGTATTCCAAAGAACAATTGTTGATTTGCTTACCAAGAGCCTCTTTCAAGCTCCGCATGTCCATCTTCTTGGCAAGCTTGGTGTGCTGAATGTGTTGCACCCCTCAACTTGAGGGGAAGTATTGCGTGATCAAGTATCCAACGTGGAAACTCTACGGTTAGCGGTTAGTTTTAAGTGTGCCAGCTCAAAAGTTAATAGTTAGTTAGTTAGTGCTTTGTACAATATTAATACAGTGCAACCGGCCGAGAATGAGATGAGAGTTATTTCACAAAATATCTGCTTCTTTGTTTCTCTGCTCTAGAAGCTTCCGGCATTGGAGAAGCATAGAGCTCCTCTGAATCTGCCCAGTGAAGGTGCAGATTCTAAAATTTATCATGGTTTCAGATTCAGGCCTTTCCCGATGTCGGAATCTCATTTATGTTGTCCAAGCTCCAATTTGCAGAGGGGAGATGTTGAGTCTCACATCGGTGGCCATTTGCCTTGCCTTGGGCAATCATCACCTTATGAGTTAGCTTTTGGGGTTGAGTTAAATTAAAAGTCTATTTTCTTTATCATTTATCTGCTATTATTTTTAAGAGCGGCTATATTATAAACTTTCGTTAAAATGGCCAAAAAATTTAACTTACTTTAAAAATGAGTATGAATCCCCCCACACACACATGAAGTTGCCATATTTCGGTGCCTCAATATTCGTGAAGCATAAGATGCTTCTTAGAAAAATTTACTCACTGCTTTCAATCACTTTTTTTCGTACTTCCCTTAAATCACTCTTTTTTCCACTAACCTTTTTGACTCCTTTACGTATAAAGTCCATGCATTTACATTATCAACAGAGGTTTCCCTTGTGTTTTTCACTTCATTCTCTGACCTCTTTCTAATACAGTTTCTTAGTTGAGACTTGAGACTATCAAACATGGGTTCAGACAACAATGTTCTTGCTGTAATAGCCAAGAATATTGACGTTCTTGCTTTGTAAGCATTCTCTCTTCATGTATATGAATTGTAATAATAACATGTGTTTAATTTCTTGCCAAGTAATTTTTGTTTGGTAATTGCAAGCAAAATATATTCAAGATTTTTGACATTATTTATTTTTTGTTCCTCCAGGCCTCTAGTCTCTCTTGTTTACCCTCTGTAAGTTAATTTAAAAATCTCTTCCTCTATAGTAAAGTTAATGGTATTATGGTAAGCTGTCTATATCACAATTTTAGGGTACGGCCCTTACCCGGATCCTGCATGAACAAGGAATGCTTTGTGCATCAGTCTGCCCTTAGTAAAGTTAATGGATAGTCTGTTCTTTTATTTTCTTTAGGTAATATAGGTAAAAGGGGGGTTTCTTTTAGTTGACATTAAATTTATTTTTTTTTGGCTGATTTTGGTTGAATAATTGGGAATATATTTGGCAGGTACGCTTCAATTAAGGCAATAGAGACAAAGTCTCGAGCAGATGATCGGCAATGGCTAACTTATTGGGTTCTTTATTCTTTGATTACTCTCTTTGAGCTTACCTTTTCTAAGGCCATTGAGTGGTAAGCTTCACTTTTCAATTTACTTCTGCAGTTTAGGAAAAGAAATTTACTAAGTTCGTGATATATTGTTAAAATGAGTTGAGTGTATATTATGTTCTTAAGATGAGTTTAACTTCTATATAATATACACTACCATGTTATTTCAAAAACTAATTATAGGCAATTGTCCATAAAAAGTTAGATTAATAATCTAGAAAATGTTGAAGATACATTAGTAGTTGTTTTTTTTTACATTGTCTACATGTATATTAATTAAAACTTTTTAAGATAGCTAGCTAAATACAATTAAAAAAAAATTCAAGAGAAAAATAAGCACATTGCTATAGGCAACAACAGCTCGATATACAAATTAAGTTTCTATTGTACGCAACTTTACCTTAGTTATTTATATAGCTTGATCGAGTAGAATTTCCTTTTGTAAATTCTCCAAGTGTAGCTGAATTTTAATAATATATTGGTGTGTTGTTAATTTCAGGTTTCCAATATGGTCATATGCTAAGCTAGGTGCAATATGTTGGCTGGTTCTACCTTACTTCAATGGAGCTTCCTATGTTTATGAGAATTTCATAAGACCTTTTTACAGAAATCCACAAGTCAAAATCTGGTATTTTCCTCGGAAAAAGGACATTTTTAGTAAGCCAGATGATGTCCTAACTGCTGCTGAGAAATATATTGAAGAACACGGACCACAAGCATTTGAAAGGCTTTTAGCCAAGGTAAATTTAATTATGTATCAATATTGTATTTTGTCCTTTAATCTCTGATCTTCTAGATCTACATATTCTTGATTAATATTCCCTCCGTTTAAATTTATGAAAATCCATTTGACTGGAGTTTAAGAAACAAGAGAAGACTTTACTCGTGGTGTATAAATAATTGCTTTTACACGCATCTTGAATTTGAGTTTAGTGTTGATGGTGTTGATTTAGCAGGCTGATAGAGATGCAAGAGGCAGGAGGAATAACTACATGATCTTTGATGATGATTATCGATATTGACTGGCCTCTCTTTGCACTATAAAATTACTTATTAGTTATATGTATGTTGGTATGTCATTTTGATGAGCTATGTTTGGGTATCCTTTGAGTTTCCACTCTATGTAAGAGTATTTCATTTGCTATTTTACTCTTTCCAGGCTTCTTGAGATGAGACTTTGAGACCTATTATATATTTCTAGTTCATAAAAGCCAATTTGCTATTGCTATCTCATTTGAAATTGAACTAACAAAGGAATTGAATAGTTACTTTTCATTGTACAGTTGCGACAAATGTGTTGAGTGGAGTGGTAGACTGTCTTCCAATTGTTGATACTACACTAAAACAACGCCAATTATATGTGAGTTAATATCCGCTAGACGAATTCTTCCTATCCATGTCGTCTAATTTAAGCTCGTCCCACCTTTGGAGTGGTGTATTTGGAGGACGTAGATGAATATATGACCAAATCATCTCAAGCTGCCATCTATTATTTTATTCTCTATTTTGCCATTATTAATCTTATATAATAATCCTGTAACCGCATATTCTTACTTATGTATGCATTTATGCAATATTCATCTAGTGGATGTGTTGGCTGAAGCAGAAAATAGATTTCTCTCTTAAAATTTATATTTAGAAGAAAACGAATTACTGATAACCAAATTTTATTCCACTTCCACAATAATCTTTTAGAAAAATAATAAAAGTAATACAGAAAAATAAGGAATGAATCGACAATCAATCCCTAAAATCAAGGCTGGAAACTTTAATAAGCAGAGAATTATAGAATGTATTTCAGTAGTAGTCGTAACATGTCCTTACAAATGAAATTCTTTATCCTTATATAGGAGCGTACAATCATAACGGTTTTCATACTTAATTTGGATTCACTATGGGCATTACTTGTAGTGATTGCCCATTACCATAGATAACCGTAACTGGCATATTTATGGCTATAGATTCCTTATAACTGCTCTGATTCCCCTTCCTTATTTACTTCTAGTTCGTGTATCTTCCCTTCTTTTTAATCTTTATTCATTTCGTTTACGCCTCTTCTTTGACAACTGTCAGGCTCGGTTCTCTTCTCTATACTGTCTCGTGGGTGTTTCTCCCGCACCTTCCTTGCATTCTTAGTTCAATTAATTGAGAGTGCCACTTGTCCCTATGTCGTTGTTCCACGCGTCATGCTTCGCCAGCTTACTAACATTCCACGTGTCATGCCCGTTTTTCGCCAATACATATAGTCCCGCCACTTTCTGAATATCCTCAGATGAATATTTGGGAAGTGGTAAGTTTTATGGCGGAAAATCTTTGCCACCGTTTTGCGAGTATCATCATGTCTCCTTCAGAATCAATGCGCCATATGTCACATCTATTTAATGCACACGCCACGTGGCTTCTGACGATTGAATCTGTAGTTTTTCAGCGCTTTTTAGATGTTTTTTTTCTACGGCTGCGTTAGTCACGAAGTGACGGTTCCATTATGACTCTCCATAATGACCAACTTTAACGATGGCCGTGTCTTCTTATAAATACTTCATTCTTTTTTGATTTCTTGAAGTCTTCTTTCTTTAGTATCCATTACATTACTCCTTCTTTGTATTTATGTACCCTTCCTTCCATACTTCTTTGGATAATCATGTCTTCGATAACACCAGACCCCCGCAAAGTTGTGATTGTTGATGAACTTGCTCCTTCTACTGCCCCTACTAGAAGTAAGAGAGGTGGTAGACTTCGTAGCCTTGGTTCATTATCTAATCGTAGTTCTGCTAGGCCAACTTCTTTTAGACCTAGGGCTCCTCTAACCCCTAGATCTTCTTCTAGGAATAGAGATTTAAATGAATCTGTGCATGAACCCGCAGTTGCGGAGATTGTTCCCAAGAATTTTCTTTTGTAACTGACCGTGAAACCATGAGAAATCAAATTTCTTCTATAGCCTCCCTCAATACTGTTGATCATTACCCGAGTTTAATCACTACTGATCTTTTTTCATTGGTTCGATGAGAGTGTTACTGGAAATCAGATTTCCCAAATTTAGTCCCTAGTGCCAACCATAGAATCACCTTTTATCATGCAGGTTTCTCCTTTGTTTATACCTACCATTTTACTTTAGGGTTCAAGCCATATATTGATCTAGTAATCATTGAGTTATGTCGCTACTTCAATGTATGTATAGGTTAGATTGGCCCCATAGTATGGAGGGTAGTTGCATGCCTTCGTTATTTGTTGGATCTGGTTTCCGTGCCTTTTACCTTTCGGCACTTGCTTCATCTTTACTCCCCTAAATTGTTTCGTGAAGGAGTTTTTTCTCTCGTGGCTAGGAGTAAGAGAGTGTTGGTTAGCCTTGAAGACGATCGAGACCGTGGCTGGTACGCCCGTTTTGTTGCTGCCCCCACTAGTATATTAGTGGGAGAAGAAAACATGTCTTTCCCGGAGAAATGGAACTTTGCACGTAATTTTTCTTCTTCCCTTTTTATATATCTTAAAGAAGTTCATGTAATCATAGACCCAATTTTCAGCAACTATGAAAGTTTTTGATGAGATTCCAAAGTTCCATGCTTGGGTAGAAAATATGTTAACTGTTGCTCCTATGAAAAAAAGATCTTGGAAATACCTTTCTCAAAAATTCAATTGGAAAGTGAAGATGCATGGTACTTTTTACCTTCGTTGTTCTTTTTTTTTTCTCTTTCTTGCTTATACAAGAATTTCTCATCCTTCCCTTTTCTTTTTATTAAGATTTTCTATCCGTGACATTAGTCTCGCGTCTGTTCCATTAACCAGGCTTTCCGTGAGTCTTTCCAAAGAGTGGATTTTAAGTGCTTCTTCTTCTAAAAGGAAAACTGACGGAGCCCGTGGCTCTGATGATGATGAAGAAATAGAGGAAGGTTCTTTGGTGCGAAGGCCACGCGTCAGGAGACATGTGGTTTCTGATGAAGAACTCCTTCCTCTCATGACCTTCCATCAAGTTCAATTCCTTTAAGACTCATAGATGAACCATAGAATGCTCCTTTAGTGATTTCTGACGAAGATGTTGTTGATCCTCCCCCAAGTTCTGTTGATAGATTGTTCGCTAAGGTTTCGAGGGTGAAGAAGCTTTCGGTCCTATTTCTGAAGAATTGCCCCTTGCTTCCCTTCCAGCTTTTGTTTCCATTAACCCCAATGTGTCTTTATCTAACGCTATCCTGTTATTACTCCTATGGCTACTTCTACTCCGTCTGTTATTCCCGGGCTGCTTCTCATGCACAGGTCGGACCTTCTAGCAGTAAGAGGGGGATGAAAAGAGTTGTTATTGAAGTCGCGAAAGGTGGGAATTTATTGAAAAAATCTGGTTAAGCCGACATGTGATTGAAGTCGCTGCTAGGCCTAGTGGAGAAGCAGAAGTTAAAAAGCCATAGCTCACTGACTTTAATGAATGACATTGTTCATTCTTCTTTGAAGGTAAAAACTTAATTACATTTCCTTTATTCTTTTTTCCTCATTTACAACTCTTCCCCTTTGCCTTTTTTTTTTTTGCAGATTAATTTGATTGGCACTGAGCTTATGAAAAGAGTTTCTCATACGGACCAGCTAGTTATGGAATTGTGCACCGAGGCCGATAACTCGAGGAAAAATTCTAGGGTCTTCAATTGGAAAAAGAAGTTCTTGCTGAAAAGTAGAATGCTTTGGAGCAACAAATGAGGGTGATTTCCGTTGAATTAGCGGCTGAAAAAGCTTTTTCTAGCCAGGTTTGAAAGGACAAGGACATACTGGAGTCCTCTTTTGCTGAACAACTTTCTAAGGTGGTTTATGCGGGAGAAATGGTTCATACACTTACACAAGTTCAGGAAGATCTCTTCACCTCTACAGATAAGATTTAGTTCATGGAAAGTTCTCTCGCCCCTTTGAAGACAACTTACGATGCCTTAGAGGCAAAAAAAGGAAGAGATGGGAGTTGAGATTGACCAGTGGGAGAAGGATTATGAGACTCTCTAGGATAAGTTATCGTTGGATGTGAGCTGGGATTTCTTTAACACTCTCCTCAAGACTCTACTTAAATCCAACCAGGAGGATTTTGACCTTAATGTTGAGATTGTTAGGGCTAAAGAATCAATTGATACTTTTACTCACTTGAAGACGAAAGTCCCAAGGGTGACGGAGATGGACTTGTTCCTGGCGGGGCTGATGTTCAAGCCTCTTCTTCTCAAGTTAATCCTTCTTCTCCCATTGATGATACCCCCATTGATGATACCCCCATTGATGATTCTCCTTAGTTTTCTCCTGTTTTTTGTTAGCTTTTATTTATATATTCCTTATGTTGTTTTTCTCTTAGATTAACAACGTTTTGGAAGGTTTGTTTTTGGCTACCCCTGTCTTCTTTTGGGTTTAATGACAAATTAACACTTTTGTTTTTTCAAGGCTTAATATTTATAAATGTTTTGGTTGCTTTTTCCGCATATTCTGCTCTTTGATATTTGAGCTTTTTCCTTGCATTTAAAAATGCCTTAACAATCTGCGGCTTTGATAAATACAAATTTTTATAAAAGAGGACCCTTTTATGTTAACGACACTGATGAAGATGATGTCCCATCTTCATATTGGTGTAAATATATGAAACATGAATTAGACATGAAAAGAGAAATAATTTGAGGAAGTTTTATGCTTTGAACTTTCAAATAAATTTCGTACATCATTTTCATAATTATTCGTACAACACTTTCATAACTGCTTTCCTTGTAGGGGATTATAAAATACAAAATCGGGTCTATTATCCCATGACTAAATTTTGTCCTTAACCTAAAACTTACAGGAATATGGAATATCTTGCATCCTTTTCGCGAGTTCACAACCCTTCGAAAAAATCAATATTTCTTCAAGGTTTTTGATTAAGGATGAACTGGACTATGACTTTTTGGTTCTTTTGCTTTCTTCTATATGCATAGTCCCCCCAGTGTTGGATATTTGAAGTATGAAATCTCGAACACTGGATTACTCTTTCATTTTGGTCCATTCCCTAAAAAGGAAAATACGAACGGGACTAAGAGATATTCATTTAGATGATGACTGCATAACCCTTTTTCCATCAGAATGGTTGCAACCTAGACCAGGAATAATTCAGTATTCCGCGTGTCTTTCAGGTTTAATATCATCATTTGGTACGGACTAGCTTTTTGCCTATCATCTAAAATTGTTAGTAAAATTCAAAAGAACAAAATAAAATTGATCCTGAGTGATACCTGACCATGGGTACTTTCTTCGTCAAGAAGTAAAACTTCTTCAAATGAACTGTGTTCCAGTTTGATGGTAGTACCTTTCCATCCATGGTTTTCAATTCATGTGCTCCATTTCCAGTGATGCATCGAACCCTACAAGGGCCTTCCTAATTTGGACTCAATTTTCCTGCATTGGGAGCTTTTGTCGATCGAAACACTTTTTTGAGGACAAAGCCCCCAATCTTGAAGTATCAAATTAGCTTTCCTGTTGTAATATTGCTCAATCATATATGTTTTTGAGCCACCTTTCTAATTAATGTTGCTTCTCTCCTTTCTTCTAATAGATTCAAATTTAGTCGCATCTCCTCCTTATTTGCTTCCTTAGTAGCATGTGTATATCTCATACTTGGTTCACCTATCTCTACCAGAATTAAAGCTTCGGCACCATATACAAGTGATAATGGAGTCTCACCCGTACTTGTTTTTTATGTCGTTCGATAAGCCCACAATATCCCTAGTAACACATCTGGCCACTTGCCTTTTGATTCCTCTAATCTCTTCTTCAATTTATTAATAATAACTTTGTTTGTTGACTCAGCTTGCCCGTTGGCTACACGGTGGCAAGGTGCGGATGTAATCCGTTTAATCTGCCAACTTTGAAATAATTCTGTGATTTTCGTGCCTATGAACCGCGGGCCATTGTCACACATGATTTCCTTTGGAACTCCAAATCAGCAGATAATGTTTCACCAAGTAAAGTTCCTGACTTCTTTTTCTTGCAACTGTTTAAAAGCTCCTGCTTCTATCATTTTGAAAAATAATTTGTTAAAACTAATAGAAACCATACCTTTCCCTTAGCTTGATGTAACAGACCTACGATATCCATGTCCCATTTCATGAAAGGCTATGGTGAAATAACAATGCAATAGTTCTGATCGGCGGTGCATGTTATTGGCATATCGTTGACATTTATCGCACCTGGCTACGAAGTTTTCTGCTTCTTCTTCCATTTTTTGCCAAAAATAGCATGTTCTTATTAATTTCTTTACCAATGATCTTCCCCTGGCGTGATTGTCGCAGTGCCCCTCATGAACTTCCCTCGTCACATACTCCGTTCGTGATGGACCGAGGCACCGTGCTAAAGGTCCGCCAAACATCTTTCGATATAAATTTCCATGAATTAAGCAATACCAAGCGGCTTTTTGGCAAAACAATTGTGACTTCTTCTTGTCTTCGAGTAAGATTCCATGTTGCAAAAAGTTAACAAATTTGTTCCTCCAATCCCAAGTTAGATTATTAAAATTTACCTCGCTCTTGTCTTGGTCAAGTGCCGAATGAAACAAATGTATCACAATAGCATTTTCTACATTTGTTACTTCTGCGACAGACGCGAGATTCGACAAATCTGCTCCTGCATTCTCTTCCCTGAGTATTTGCACGACCTTCCACAACTGAAGTTGTCTAAGTAATTCTCATGCCTTTTCCAGGTATTGTTGAATTCGTGCCTCTCTTGCTATGTAAGTCCCTTGAATTTTATTAACCACTAGTTGCCAATCACTTTTAATCACAATCTGCTCTATACCAAGTTCTCGTGCCAGTTCCAAACTTGCAATCATAGCTTCATACTTTGCCTTATTGTTAGTGATTGGATAACATTTTATTGCTTGTCTTATTACTTTCCCTGAAGGTGGAATCAGAACAATTCATACGCCTACTCCTTTAACATTTGAAGAACCATTTTTAAAATCCAAGTCCCCGGATAAGATCAGGTAAATATCTGTAGTTCCTTTTCCGCTTTAGGAACTAAATTCGTGCTGAAATATGCTACGGAGTCTTCTAAAACCTGTGATTTTATTGCAGTTCTGGGCTGATATATGATATTATACTCACTGAGTTCTATTGCCCATTTAGATAATCTACTAGATCGTTCCTGTTTATGCAATATATTCCTCAGGGGGAAAGCAGTTATGACAGAAATAGGATGACACTAGAAATAAGGTCTCAACTTTCTAGATGCCATAATTAACGCTAAAGCAAGCTTTTCCAAATGGGGATATCATGTCTCAGCATCTAGAATATATTTACTAACATAATAAATTGGATATTGTTTACCTTTATCCTCTCATACCAACACCGCAATTACTGTCACTTCTGACACACCAAGATAAATGAGTAGTCTTTCTCCGTCTTTTGGTTTGGCTAGCAAAGGCAGATTTTACAAATACGATTTTAGGTCCTTCAGAGCTTGTTGACATTCGTCTCTCCATTCAAACTGATTATGATTTTTCAATACTAAAAAGAATTTAAAATTATTTTCTAATGATTTTGATATAAACCTTGCCAGGGCTGCTATTCTTCGTATTAATCTCTGCACTTCTTTTTTGCTTGTGAGTACATCTAGTATTTCCTCGATAGCTTTGATCGGCATAGGATTCACTTCAATGCCCCTGTCAGAAACAAGAAAGCCTAAAAACTTACCTTATGCTACGCCAAAAACGCATTTTTCTGGATTTAGCTTCATATTGTATTTGCGGAGAATCTTGAAAGTGTCTGACAAGTGTTAAAAATGATCTCCCGCATGTGCAGACTTGACCAGCATATCGTCAATGCAAACTTCTATAGTTTTTTCCAGATGTTCTTGAAACATTTTAGTCACCAATCTTTGATACGTGGCTCCAATATTTTTTAAACCAAACGACATGACTTTATAACAGTAAGTACCCATGTCTGTGATAAACGATGTTTTTTCTTCACCTAGAGGGTCCATCATTATTTGGTTTATCGTGAATATGCATCTAAAAAAACTTAAACGCTCATGTCCAGCGATAGAGTCAATTAGTTGATCGATATGCGACAAAGGAAACGAATCTTTAGGACAAGCCTTATTTAAATCAGTATAATCTACACAAACTCATCATTTCCATTCTTTTTGGGAACTACCACAGTATTAGCTAACCAGGTTATTCACCTCTCGTATAGGCCCAATTTAAAAGCTTTTGTACCTCATCTTGGATTACTTGATTTTTGAAGGACCCTTGCTTCCTCGTCTTTCGCTTGACAGGTGGATATGTTGGGTCCTCATTCAATTTGTGGGTCATCACTTTTGATGGTATATATGTCATATCTTAATGCGACCAAGAAAAGCAATTTACGCTAGCTTGTAAAAATTTAATTAACTTACCTTTCATTTTTGGGCTTAAATTTGCTCCGACGTAAACTTTTCTATCTGTCCAATGTGCAAACAATACTATAGCTTCGAGTTTTTCAGTAATTGTCTTAATATTTTCATTTTATTTTGGCTCTTGAATGACATCAGGTCTTGAATCAACGTCAGTCTGTCATGGTATGCCTTAAGTTGAGATCTTTGCGTCAACATCCTCAACCGAGTGTTGTAGTTGCTATTCACGTCTACATCATTAGTTACCGTGCTCGAAACTACCACTGAGTTGATATTCCTTAAAGCTTGTTGATCACCACATATTTGACAGATCCCCCACGGTGAAGAAAATTTGATAACTTGATGTAAAGTAGATAGGACGACATCCATATCGTGAATCCACGATCTTCCCGGAATTATTTTATATTCCATGTCCACGTCTATTACCTGGAACTTCATATCCTTCACAACTCCTTCTGCAAACATAGTGACCAAAACTTCCCCTTTTGTGATAAGGCTTGAATTATCAAACCCGGACAAAGATCGTGCTTTTGGAATCACTTTGTCATCAGCTTGCATTTTGTTTACCACCCTTAGTAAAATGATGCTCACTGAACTACCTGGATCAATCAAAACTCATTTTACGTTAGTATCGTGTACAAGTAAAGATATTACCAATGCATCATTATGAGGAATCATCAAGTCGTTTGCGCCTTCATCATCAAATGTTATACTGTCTCCATCAAGACTTTGTGAACTTGCTTCCCATGAGTGACCGTGACTTTTGACGTCTTTTTTGCAGCTATATAAGTTACACCATTGACCTCATCTCCCCCGGTTACTAAATTGACTGTTCTTTTTGGTGATGGAGGTTTCGAGGATTCATGTATGTTCTTCATATATGATTGTATTTCTTTCTCGCTAAACATGTAAGTTAGATAATGTTGCTTCAACAATTTGTTGTTCTATGGCCATGATCGTTGTGAAATTCACACTAGAAACCTGGATTCCTTTTGCTCGGATTTGATCTCATTTCTTTAGGTCAACACACTTTATCTCCCATACCTCTTAAAACAACTACTAACTCAGAGGTGCTGACATTAGAGTTGTAATCTCCAATCTTCGCATGTGTATTGGAATCGTTGCCTAAGGTATCCCATTCCTTTCTGAATCTAGATGAAGAACTCGTATATTTTTGCCTCGATCTTGAGTCAATCGTACGTTCTCTTGTTTAGATTGAGAGTTTGCCCTGCATGTCCTATGTAAGGCTCGTACCTGTTCTTTTTGGTCCTTTTTCTGATTTTGAACATCTCGATCCTTCTCTTTCATCAACCCTTGGCTGTGCAATTGTATCTTCTTTTATCCGCAGCTTCGTATTGTACCTGTTATACACATCGTTCCAAGTTGTTGCTGCAAAATTCTCGTAAACTTTCCTTCAGCCTCCTTGTGGCTTCTGAACTTTTCTCGTTTAAATTCGCTCGTACGCCATAGCTGCCCAGTTACTAAGTACTCGAGGTAACATAATCCTCTCCTACTGGAATATATCTACGAATTCCCTGTGTAATTCTGTATTCCCTTGCTTTACCTTAAAGATGTCTTCCAGCCTTTTTCCAACTTTCTGAGCTCCCGAATGTGCTTTTATAAATGAATCTGCAAGCTCAGCAAAGGAATCAATAGAGTTTTCAAGTAAAAGAGAATACCACGTTAACGCTCCTTTTGTGACTATTTCACCAAACTTTTTAATCAACACTGATTCGATTTCCTGCTTGGTTAAATCGTTGCCCTACACACCAGTTGTGAACACAGTTACGTGATATCGAGGGCCTGTTGTTCCATCATATTTTAGAATATGAGTCATTTTAAACTTTTTAGGAATCGACAAAGGTGTTGCACTTGGCTTCCAGGGTTGTTGTGAATATTCATCAATATCTACCCCTTTGATCATGGGAGACACGCCAGGTATTTGCTTTATGCGATCATTTTTCTCCTTCAATTGTTCCTGCAAAGTTAGTACAAAATATTGTAAATAATAATTATTTGGTGTACCTAACCTTCCATCAAGAGATTCATTGGGAGTTCCTCCACTTCTAGAATTGTCGAGCCCCGGGCGTGGGTTTTCTAAGGTTGTTGTATTGACTGGTGGAGGATTTTGTGGCGCATTGGGCAATCCTTTAACAAAGGCTTGAAGATCACTATTCATGTGTTTAGCAATCAATCACTTTAGAATGTCTTGTTCGACAGTTTGTTCGTCACCTTGTTGATCATTAGCGCGTGATGTAGATCTTTCAGGTGATGCGTCACAGGATTCTCGAGGGGATCCCGTTGGAGAGAAGAGTGGTGGAGTTCCCTCATGTGGGTTCAACTGGTTATTGTCGTTAACAGTTGACATAGTTAGTTGTCAGAAAGCAGAATTTGGAAAGTGTAAGATTATTATATACCCGGTAACAAAACTAATTTGTTTAACCAAAATATAGATTTCTCAGTTAAATCTATATTTAGAAGAAAACGGATTAGTGATAACCAAATTTTACTCCACTTCCACAATAATCTTTTAGAAAAATAATAAAAGTATTAGAGATGATTAACAAAGAAAAATAAGGAATGAATCGATAATCAATCCCTAAAATCAAGGCTAGAAACTTTGATAAAGCAGATAATTATTGAATGTATTTCAGTAATAGTCATAACTTGTCCTTACAAATGAAATTCATTATCCTTATGTAGGATCGTACAATCATAACGGTTTTTACATTTAATTTGAATTCATTATGGGCATTAATTGTATTGATTGCCCATTACCATAGATAACCGTAAATGACACATTTATGGCTATAGATTCCTTATAACTTCTTTGATTCTCCTTCCTTATTTACTTCTGGTTCGTGTATCTTCCCTTCTTTGTAACCTTTATTCATTTCGTTCATGCCTCTTATTTGACAACTGTCAGGTCCAGTTCTCTTCTCTATACTGTCTCGTGGGTGTTTCTCCCGCACCTTCCTTGCATTCTTAATTCAATTAATTGAGAGTGTCCCTTTTCGTTATACCATTGTTCCACCAGTCATGCTTCGTCAGCTTACTAATATTCCATGTGTCATGCCTTTTTACCGCCAATACATTGGCCTTTTTAGGACCCAACATTCACATTCACAACAAAGTTGGTCTTATAATTGTTTTTGTAAAACTTATTTTTCACTTCGATAAATATTATTTTATCACATAACACTGTAATAATACTTCTCCAATCCTCTTCCAGTATTTGATAAAAGTATTAAATTTATGAAACGTATATGGGAAAGAACCCGCTTTTATTGCCTTTAAATATTAGTAAAATAGTAGGAAGTGTTGGAAAAGATTGGATATGGAGAATAGGATTTATCAAAACTTGAGGCGTGTTAGAGACACTATCCTTAAGGATATTTCGCCTACATAATAAAGAATAAATTAGGTGTATCCCCCATATTCAACAAGTTTTACTAGTTATTAAACTGGGAACTGAACTAGCAGAAAATTCAATAAAGAAACCCAACATATAGGAGGAAGAAGAAGACATATAGGAGGAAGAAGAAGATTCAGAAAGTTGTGTCAGAAAATTATGACTTTAGCTCTCCAAAGAACATGTTTATATAGGTGTTTCTCCAACGGGTAGTTAATTGCTAATTTGACTACATTAAATGTAAAATAATTTACTAAATAATAAGTAGATGTAAATAATACTTTAAAGAGAAAAGATTTTTCAAACCAAGATGGACATTACCTTTTGAGATATCACTAATTTTCCAACAGGAAGAATATCCAAACATAAGGTTAATACGAACTTTTTAAAAGAAGTGTTAAAATTTTGAATGGAATTCTTTTCTAGAAAAACAAAACAAAATTCCATATACCGTAGTCAAACGGTAAAATTGAGAAATAAAAGTCTAGAAACCAAACAAATCAATCAATTGTCTATGAGGATCTGATATTAATCTTCTCATACCTGCTAATTGATGTGCTTGAGATGCATTTCCTTAAGCTCCCGAGAAAAATATTATATGAACTGGATTAATTAAAGGGTTAATCATCCTAAAATTAGGATTCATCTCTTTTGAAAATATTCACTTATAGCATATCATATTTTGATGAATTGGCGCAATTTTATTTCAATAATTAATTCACTTACCACGTCCTATAAGATCATCGAATCAATAGGAATAAGCCCGATTTGAAGAGACTCATACTATGAGTATGATGCAAGATTTTTTTAATTGTTCTTTCTCTTATTAGATAGGTTGTGAATCCTAAGTATTGTTGTTTACCCTTAAAATCGGATGACAATTAAATTTATAAAGAGTTTTGAGGATATGTTATTTTACTTATCACAAATTGAGAAATATGAGAATTGATGTTAGAAATTGACTATAAAATAAAGCAAACCAATATGAAGCGCAGTTTGGACCTCGAGATGGATCGCCCTCGAACCGAATAAATGTATAATTGTAAAGGATGAACTGAACAACAGAATAAGAGAGCTTAAGAGAGAAAATATATTATATTGTTTTGTTATGCGTGAATGTGATGATTACTAAATGATAAGAACCCCCCTTTATATAGTAGGTGAATTCTACTTATGGTACAATTCTAAATACAAAAGAAAATCCCATGATTGGCTAAATAACCAATCTTGATTTGATACGTCCCGAATTTCCGCCACAGTCCTTGTCTGATCACGGATATCTCGGCTTTCCGTTATACGACTCAGTAGGCTTTCTTCGGTGTCGCTCAATGTCTATCTCGTTCGACCTCAATCCTTGGTCGGTCTCGGTCTAAATTGGTCTTCGAATTACGAGCTTGGTAATGTACCTTCATGTCGTGATCTGACGTAACACAGGACTAATCATTGGTCTACCATCCTGGTCTCGATTAATCATACAAAATCGAGCGAGACCAGTTTTGACCGTATACAGATAGTCCCCTCGTTTCTCATAAATAAGATGATGAGAAACAACATGAATTCTCGAGCTTCATCTTTTTGATTGATAACATTATTGGCTGACTCGATCATGATGTAAGCAACATAACATCCCGTCAGTTCAATAACCAAGGCATTAAATGCATGTCTGGCGTTGGTCGGCCACTTGGAGACCCTGAACGTACCCTTCAACCTATAAAACTTCGATTCCTTCTTCATTCAAATCTTTTACAACAATTACCTTCTCTGCTTTTTCTCTCAAAAAGTTCTTGTTCTCACTTATCATACCCAATTTTTCTGAATTTTAGTAATTTTCTTCACTGTCTATCTTTCACAAATGGCAAAAACATCCAAAATTGTGCCCCACAAAGAGGCGATGTCTTCAACGTGCTCCGCCGGCTATACAGCTACGACGGAGTCCCTCCTTGAGGAATATGTTCTGACAGGGTGCCCGACGGTTGCAGACTTCAAGATAGAGAAGACATCTTCGGTACCGATCCGGTGTGAATCGATGCCAAGATACATCTGCACCAACACTGAGGGCCTCCTCAACAAAGTTAAAGAGGATTGCAATTGGGTAAACAAGGACGTGGTCGTTCCCTCTCTTGAGGAATAGATCACCACATACGTAGAGGGGTATCTAAGTGTTTACACTTACCCCTTTACGTTTAGTCCCCTAGACCCTGTAATAATTTCCTTTTGTAAAAGGTACAGTGTTATCCTGGGCAAGGTTCACCCCTCATTTTGGAGGATCTTTGTCCTTCCCCGCTTCTTCTCCAGCAAAATCGAGGGTGGCTCTTTTACCCTCGATCATCTAATACGTCTCTATAGGCCCCGACTTTATCGCGAATTAATTAAGCTTTCTCGTCGAACCATCAAAGCTCCGTTCTCCAGTCTTGATGAAACCCACGACCGAGGCTGGATGGGTAGTTTTGTCTGACTAAGGACATCAGACTTGATCCCTACCGAATATATACCATTTCCGGAGAAGTGGAATTTTAATCGTAAGTATATTTGCGTTGAGTGTTTGTTTTTTCATTCCTATTTTCTTCGATCGTTGCTTACTTTAACTTTGTTATTGCAACTATAGCCCAGATGCCTAACCCGGTTTCGAAGTTAGAAAGATGGTTGAGAATCTAGTATCTCAGAGGCCCTACTCCGAACGGGCTTGGATGGAGCTTTCCAAGGTCGATAGGAGGCTCGCAACCACGGTAAGCTTCTGTTTTCTATTTGTTCTTCGCTTCAAAATCTTTCTCTCTTAGATAACTTGTTTCCCTTCCTTTGAAGGTATCGGGAAATATGTCCTGATAAGACCTCCTTCAGATGATGAAGACATCCTCCCTCAGCAATCAGCTCCGAAGCCGGCTAAGGAGAAGACAAGAAAAAGGGCCCCAAGTCCGTTGGGCTCGGAAAAGAAGAGCCGGTGAGGAAGTCGTGCAAGCCTAAGGGAAATGTTATTTCCCTATCTGTAGAGTCAGTCCGCTGACTAATGGATGAGTCGGAAGAGGAATAACAAGAAGAAGAAGGAACGGGGCTGGTGACTTGTTCGAGGGTTGTTGTTTCGGCACGGAAGTCCTTTGAACTGTAGGAAATCAACAAAGAAGCTTCAGCCGTGGTTCCTAAGCCGAAAGCCACCCCGTCCCCATTGAAGACGAGAGAAGTAGAGCTTCAAAGAAAAATTCCCCAAGCATCAGAAGAGGTTCTTGGGGTCGAACCTGGTGTTCTCAATATCTCGAACTCGCCCCAGATATCCAACGCCATAATTCAAGAAGCAAACATGTTGGATGGGAAGCGGGTGGATCTCCACGGCTTTTTTGATGGGATCGAGGCGGCTATTTCTGAGGAGATCCCTGGTTTCGGCAACCTATCAGTGTTGAAGAAGGTGTCATCGACGGGGACAACCGGGTCTCCATCAAGCTTGAGGCTGGTGGACCAATTTCCGGCTCCGAGTGTCGATCCAAGCTGCAAACAGCATTTGGTGATGACCGTCCCTGAAGACGCTCGAGTTTTCTCCTCCCCGGTCGAGGTCACCAGTTATCTGAGGGGCCTGGTTACCGAAGAGGGCCTGGTGGTAATGAATTATGTGAGGGTCGCTTGTCTGTTCAACGAGGCCCAACACGCACTAAACCGGACAACCTTCGCTCTATTATGTACTCATTTTGTACTTGTAGTTGAATATTAACTCCTTTTCTCTTTCCTTTGTAGGATTCAGTGTTGCACCATGAAGCCTTTGTGAGAGTCCGAGAGGAGCACAAGGCCGAAGTTCAGAGTCTTGGTGAGAAGAACGATACTTACCGGCTCCTCAGCGAAAGACTCCAGGCCGATCTGGTCGCAGCTCGGGTGGAGCATACCGACATGGCCAAACAGGTATTCTGAATGCTCCACGATAGTGATGCTGAGTTAGAGATAACAACTAATGACCCAATTCTGCAGATCCGATAGAGGCTCGAGCAAATCGACCAGCTCAGCAAGCAAATGGATGACGTTCGAGCCGAGGTTGATATTTTTAAAGGGAGCATGGACGTCTTGGCTACTATGATAGATGTCGTTCAGGCTCAGTTGGAATCGGCTGAGACTCACTTCGAGATGAGAAAGAGAAGAACTCGGTGCAGAATGAGAAAATCAAATAGCTTCAGCCTCAGTTGAACTCGGCCGCCGGCAAACTCGAGGAGGCTAAATCCGAGGTGGTCAAAGCTAGCATCCAGGTCGATGAAAAGGCAGCTCAGTTCAAAGTCGATGTTGAGGCCATCCTGACCAAATCCAGAAACATGATCGATCACGCGAAGTTGCAAGCTCGGAGGGAGGCCTTCGAGGATCTCAAGCTTAAGATTTTGATATGGCGGCCGAAATGGTCAATGCCCGAGCAGAAGAACACTGGGCTCGGAAGCTAGCCTTCCCCGAAGATGAATCTAATGAGCTAGAAGAATAATATCTCGAAGACGGAGATTCCGCTTCCGACGAAGACCAAGATCCATAGAACTTAGTATTTTTTGCCCTTGTCTTTTGTGCTTTTCTTTTTCGGGGCCGCTTTCGGGCCGTAGTAAAGAATTTTGATCGGGCCATGCAACCCTTGTAAATGATTTTGATATATATATATATATATATATATATATATATATATATATATATATATATATATATATATATATATATATATATATATATACACTTCTTCCTTTCTGCCTTATATAGCCTTTACGATCGAGTGAGTGTTGGCTCGAACTCGAAGTAGGTAACCTTTAGGTTTTTTATTTGAGAGAGGGTGGTCTCTCGAACTCAAAGAAAAAACAGACCTTAGGCTTTTGTATTAGGTCGATGTGGCCTTTGCAAAAAAGATTGTTTATGGCTTTCTCCCATTTTCGGCTTGAAAAAGTTTTTTATCATTTGTATTTGTAAAACTTGTAACACCTTAGCATGAAATAAGGAATTGTTTGAGAGTTCGAACAAGTTTGTACTCATTAGAGTTCTCGAGGCTTGATATCATCGAGCCTTTTATGATTTTTCCGGGGGGTAGCCTTTTTAACCGGTTTACAAAAATAATCGAAGGCATGTTTTGTTACGGAATTCGGACGTCTTCGAACCGTGTAAATTCATCCGTAGCCTCTTTAGTTCGGGATCTTTCTCTTGGGCTTATTTTCCTATTTTACTTCAAACTTGCCCGAAGTGTTGGTCCCCGAGTGGAGTGTGGCCTATAAAAATCGAGGGTTTCCTATAAGGTCATATGATCTCGAAGTTTTAACAATTCGATCTCGTCCATTTTTTTGACGACATTCCCCGATCGTGGGGGTAATTATTCGAACTTCGGTTATGATCGGCCCTTAAGCCTGTTTACATAATAGACCGAGAGTATGAAATTGTAAAGCAGAAAAACATTTCTAAGGCATAAGATATCGGCAAGGAAAAATACTTCTCTTTATAAATGATTATACATGCGTACATATTCTGTGCCAAGGCTCGAGCAACCTATACGAGCACGGTTCATTTGGCTGTTTGGCCGTTACAAAATTTACCTATCGAGACCTTGCTGCCACGAAGTAATTTTCTTGCAACAAATTTGACGTCCGAAGGCAATGCCCCCCAGTATTCGAGGTTGATTGTAAAGAAGCTTCGGATACTATTGAATTGTTATAAGTTAGCATGATCAATGGTTGCCTCATTAAAACCCTCACCGAAGAACCCATTTGGGATAAAACCGGTCTAAGGGAAAAAGAGTGCAACGCGTTCTTTCAGACATAAGGACTTCGTGTCGAAGAATAAATCGTTGTCTCTAGTCGAACACCTGCAAGAGTTAGTTTAAAGTATAAATAAAAATGGAAGGGGTTGCACCTTATCAGTAGTATCGTTTTAGGAGCGATACGTTCCAATTGCTCGGTAGTTATTCGTTGTTCATCGTGCCGAGCTTGTAGGATCCTTTTTCGGTGATTTCGAGAACCTGGTACAGTCCTTCCCAGTTCGGACCTAGTTTCCTTCATTCGGATTTTGGGTGTTGAGGGTGAATTGTCTTAGCACCAAGTCCCCGATGCTAAAATGTCGAATTGGCTCTTAGATTGTAGTACCTTTCGATCCGCTGGTTTTGGGCGGCTAAACGGACGAGGGAGGCTTCACATCCATTCATCCAACAATTCTAGGCTCATATTCATGTTCTCGTTGTTTGGTTCTTCTGTTGCATATCAGAACATGATGCTAGGCTCTCCGAACTCGACCGGAATAAGAGCTTCGACGTCATAGACTAATGAGAACGGCTTTTCTCCTGTACTAGACTGCGACTTTGTGCGGTATGCCCAAAGAACCTCGGGCAGTATCTCACTCCACTTCCCTTTAGCGTCGGTAAACCTCTTCTTAAGATTCTAAATGATCATTTTTTGGTCGATTAGGGTTGTCCATTCCCGTTGGGATGATAGGGCGTCGATAGGATTCTTCTAATCTTGTGGTCCTCGAGAAATTTAGTCACCTTGCTGCCGATGTATTACTTACCATTATCACATACAATCTCGGAAGGCATCCCGAATCGACATATAATGTGGTCCCAAATGAAGTCTATGATTTCTTTTTCTCTGACTTTCTCGAAAACATGTGCTTCAACACACTTAGAAAAATAACCAATCATAAATAAAATAAACTGAGCTTTACCTGGGGCCGATGGGAGAGGGCCGGCGATGTCCATTCCCCATTTCATGAACAACCACGAGTATAAGACCGAGTGGAGCAATTCCCCAGGTTGATGAATCATTTGATAATGTCTTTGGCACTTGTTGCATTTTTGAACGAACTCCTTTGCATCCTTCTCATAATCGGTCCAGTAATATCATGCTATGATTACTTTGTGAACCAACGATTCGGCACTAGAATGATTTCCACAGGTGCCCTCACGAACTTCTCGAGATGTAGTCGGTATCTCCCAGTCCCAAACATATTGACAATGGTCTATCGAATGTCCTTTTAAATAGCGTTCTGTCTTTGGACAAAGTGAACCGTGCTGCCTTTGTGCATAGAGCTCTCGACTCCTTTGGATTTGGTGGAAGCTTCCCATTCTTTAAGTATTCTATGTACTTGTATATCCAATCCAAGATTAAACTTGTGGAGTTTATTTCGGTGTGGCCTTCTTTGATCACCGATCTCATGAGTTGTACGATAGTCCCCGAGTTGAGTTCGTCATCTTCGACCAATGATAATAGGTTTGTAAGAGCTTCGGCCTCTGTAACGACCCAGACGGTCGTTTTGTGTGTTGGGACTCCGTTCCCGTGAATGACTCTTTCCATAGCGACTACTCGTGCCTTGTGACTTGCGTGGGCAGGTAGTTCGAGATTCAGAAGTGATTTGGCCAGTTCAGGAACACTTGGTTCCTGAAGGCTAGCCTATTTGGCTGATTTTGGTTCCGAGCAGCATTTTGAGCAAACGACCTCGGAATCGAGTTCTGACAGCTCCAGTAGCTCCAAATGATGATTTTGGACTTGGGAGTGTGTTCGCCTCGAGTTTTTGATGACCCGGGAGTATTTCGGCACCTGAATTGGAAATCAGGATTTCATGTGATTTGGAATTCAGCCTGGAATTGGACCTCGTGATATCATGGTCCGAATGAAATTCTAGAACTGGCAATAGTTCCGTATAGTCATTTATGATTGTCCGCAAAATTTGGGGTCATTCCGAGTAGTGTAGACCCGTTCGGCGTATTGATGAGCCATTTGGTTTTTTTTTCTTGAAATCCTAAGTTTGATCTAAGGGGTTTTGGAGAGTGATTCTTGGTTTGAATGATATTTTTAGTGTTCTAGGAGCTCGAGCAAGTCCGTCATGTGATATGGGACTTGTTGGTATAGTTTGTCGAGGGCTCGGGTGGGCCCAGGGGTCTCCCGGACCCCGATCGAGGTCAAAAACCAGCAAAACTCATAGTTGGTGGGAATGTACTGGTGTGACCGCACCTGCGGTCCATGAGCCGCAGGCGCGAGGTTTGCACCAGCGGAATTCCCTTCTCAGGTGCGGCTCCTTCCGCAGGAGCGGCCTCCTCTCCGCACGCGCGGCTCCGCACGCGCAGACAAAAGCCCGCAGGCGCGACTTTCCCTAGGGGCCCAGACCATCGCGGGTGCGGACACATTCCCGTAGGTGCGAGTCCGCACCTGCGATCCAAAGTCCGCAGGTGCGAGAAAATCCCCTAGTTCCCAGGCCTTTTTTCCGCTGGCGCGACCCAATATTCCGCAGGTGCGAGCCCGCACCTGCGATCCAAAAGTCGCAGGTGCGGAAACTGCTTGGCAGTCCCATTAAAAAGCCCAAGTCGTGATTTCGTTCCCAAAAACCATATTTCCTCCATTGTTGACGACCCCAAGAGCTCCAGAACGGGTATTTCGGCCTAGAAACTCAGGTAAGTGATTCCTTAACCCTCCGCATGTCAATTTTTTCCGTTCCTTGAGAATTTCCTCTTCCTAATTCATAGGAATTCATAAGAAATTGTTGGGGAGAATAGAGGGTTTTGATGAAAATGTGAATTCTGATTTTTGGGCCATTAAGGGATGATTAATTGAGTTAATCTTGATCCTTAGGCGGCGTATAGCGCGTTTCTTCAAGAATTGTAATTTTTCGGACGCCGAGGCTCGGAGTTGAATTTCCAAAGTACGTCAAGAATACTTCTTTAAGGAAATGTTTGATAAATCCTCCTCGAATCTTCCTAAATTGATAAAATTATGTGCTTTTGGCTAGTTGCGAGTCATCGAGGGTGATTCGGAGGATTCGTGCGTCGTGT
>ML261597.1:0-13548 GCA_005239495.1 Nicotiana undulata | reverse complement strand
GCGATATTTCAGCCCATGAAGATGCAATAGTATGATGCTGACAAGACAGATCTTAGTCTTGCGGATTAAAGGGGCAGATCTTAGCCCGAAAGGAAGCGAAGCAAACGGTGTTTGAGACGGTAGTCATTTTTGAAAAGTAAATTGGAGGCAGCGTTTAGCCTCAGAAGGCAGAATAGTAGCCTTATGCCATGCATATGGAGGTAGAGCTTAACCTCGGAAGGCAGAATGGTAGCTTTATGCAAGATGCGAATGCATATGGAGACAACGTTTAGTCTCGGAAGGCAGAATGGTAGCCTTATGCAAGAATGCAATGCAAGTGGAGACATCACTTAGTCTTGGAAGGCAGGATGGTAGCCTTAGGCAAGATGCGAATGGAGGTAGAGTTTAACCTCGGAAGGCAGAAAGGTAGCCTTATGAAAGATGCGAATGCAGATGGAGACATCGTTTAGTCTCGAAAGGTAGAATAGTATCCTTATGCAAGAATGCGAATGCAGATGGAGACATCGTTTAGTCTCGGAAGGCAGAATAGTAGCCTTATGCAGAAAAAGATAAATGCCGGTAGGAATTCTTAGCTGGTAATAAATTGTGGCACTGTGATTGTCGAGGGATTGTGACTGCAGGGCATCGTTTGTATTACTAATAGGTGACGGCAAATATGATGGGTTTGAGAAGCGTGTCTTTGAACGATATCTATCCTTTGGGCGGGTAGTATGTTTTGGGCTTTTTCAAACTTTGTACCTGCATCCAAAGAAAAATCGTGAGTTACGTAAAGGGGGAAGGTTAGTTCGTATCCCCGCTGGCTCTGCTTGACTCGTTTGGCTCGATCTGATGATACTGTCTGTATCATTGGGGTAGCGTTTGCTAAATAAGCTGTTTCAAGAGATAAGTATGCATGACTTTGTAAACACATAATCTAAAGTAGTTTTAGATGAACCGACGACCGTGACACGGTTCAAGACATTGCAACCCCTCCTACTACGGAATTTTGAGGGTCCTCCTCAAAATTCTGCCCCAGTTTGATGGGCGAATACTTCTGACTGTTGCTCGTGCGACGATCGGCTGAACTTGCTTAAGAATTTTGAGGGTCCTCCTCAAAATTCTGCCCAAGTTTCCAATTATGGGGAAAAATGAAATTTTATTGAATTGTGACCGAACCCATAGGGCTGCCTACATATCCTCTATTAAACGGGAATCAGGTCAGGCGTAGTTCAATTTACAACATTGATAGAAGCATAAAGGGTTACACATAATAACGTTTTACTGCATCTGAATTGATCGGTTTTGGCCAGACTTCTCCGTCCATCTCTGCAAGTATAAGTGCTCCTCCTGTAAGCACTCGGTGAACCATGTACGAGCCCTACCGGTTGGGAGAGAATTTCCCCTTGGATTCATCTTGATGTGGAAAGATTTTCTTTAACACCAACTGCCCTAGTGTGAATCATCTCGGCTTCACTTTCTTGTTGAAGGCTCTGGACATTCTACTGATAAAGTTGACCATGACATACTGCATTTATCCTTTTCCGGTCTATGAGGGCCAGTTGCTCATAAGAGCCTTTACCCACTCTGCATCGCTGAGCTCAGCTTCTTGCATAATCCTTAGAGATGGAATCTCAACTTCGGCAGGAATAACAACTTATGTACCATAAACTAGCATATAGGGAGTTGCCCCTGTTGATGTGCAGACTGTAGTGCGGTATCCCAATAGGGAAAACGATAACTTCTCATGCCACTGCTTGTGCTTTTCTATCATCTTCCTTAGTATCTTCTTGATGTTTTTGTTGGAGGCCTCTACAACTCTGTTCACCTCAGGTCTGTATGCTGTGGAGTTCTTGTGCTTGATCTTGAAAGTTTTGCACATGGATTTCATCAAGTCACTATTAAGATTAGAACCATTGTCGGTGATGATCGACTGTGGAACTCCGAACCGACATACAATGCGGTCGCAGACAAAGTCGGCCACAACTTTCTTAGTAACTGCTTTGTGGGAGGCTGCCTCGACCCATTTAGTGAAGTAATCTATGACCACCAGAATGAACTTGTGTTTGTTGAAGGAGGCAAGCTCGATTGGTCCAATAACATCCATGCCCCAGGCCGCGAACGACCATGGTGAACTTGTTGCATTGAGCTCACTTGGAGGTACCTTTATCATATCTCCATGTATCTGACAGTGATGGAATTTTCGGACGTACTGGATGCAGTCCGTTTCCACAGTCATCCAAAAGTTACCAGCTCGGAGTATCTTCTTTGCCAGAACAAAACCATTCATAAGTGGGCCGCAGGTCCCAACATGAATTTCCTCTAGTAGTTTTGATGCTTCTTTTGCGTCGACACACCTTAATAATCCCCAGTCAGGAGTCCTCCTATACAGGACTCCTCCGTTGTGAAAGAAATTGTTGGATAGCCTCCAAAGTGTGCGTTTCTGAGTGGAATTTGCAAGCTCTGGGTAATCTCCTTTTGCCAAATACTCTTTGACATCATGAAACCAAGGATTTACGTACGCTTCTTCTTCAACATGCGCACAGTAGGCCGGATGATTGTGAATCTTTACCGGAATAGGGTCAATGAAATTTTTGTCCGGATGCTGGATCATTGAAGACAAGGTAGCCAAAGCATCAGCGAACTCGTTCTAGACTCTAGGTACATGCCGAAACTCTATCTTTGTGAACCTCTTTCTTAATTCCTGTACGTGATGCATATATGGTAGTATTTTGGAATTCTTGGTTGCCCATTCTCCTTGTACCTGATGTACTTATAAGTCTGAATCACCTATCACTAACAACTCTTGGACGTTCATATCAATGGCCATGTTGAGACCTAAGATACAGGCTTCATACTCTGCCATATTGTTGGTGCAGGGGAACTTGAGCTTGGCGGATACCGAAAAATGCTGACCGGTTTTCGATATTAAGACTGCTCCAATGTCGACTCCTTTGAAGTTTTCTGCTCCATCAAAGAACATCCTCCAACCGTCGTAGGATTCTGCAATGTCTTCTCCTACGAATGATACCTCCTCATCGGGGAAATACATTTTTAGGGGTTCGTATTCTACGTCCACAGGGTTCTCATCCAGGTGGTCTGCCAGTTCCTGTCCCTTGACTGCTTTCTGAGTTACATAAACAATGTCGAACTCGCTCAACAGGATTTGCCACTTGTCTAGCTTGCCATTGGGCATGGGCTTGTAAAAGATGTACTTCAAGGGATCCATCCTTGATATGAGATATGTGGTGTAGGCATAGAAGCAGTGCCTCAGCTTTTGAGCGACCCAAGTCAAATCACAGCAGGTGCGTTCCAGAAGAGAATACCGAGCCTCATACGGAGTGAACTTCTTGTTGAGGTAATAAATAGCTTGCTTCTTCCTTCTTGTTTCATCATGTTTCCCCAGAACGCAACCGATCTAATACGGCAAGGTAGAGTAATAGAGGTCTACCTGGCTCAGGTGGTACTAGGACTGGTGGCATTGACATATATTCCTTGATTCTATCGAAAGCCTTTTGGCACTCATCGGTCCATTTGGTTGCAGCGTCATTCTTCAGCATCTTGAAGATCGGCTCACATATGACTGTAGATTGTGCTATAAACTGGCTAATGTAATTAATCCTTCCCAAGAAGCTCATCACATCTTTCTTGTTCCTCGACGGTGATAATTCTTGAATGACTTTGACCTTTGACGGATCCAATTCTATTCCCCGGCGGCTCACAATAAATCCCAACAACTTCCCAGCAGGAACCCCGAATGCACACTTCGCGGGATTCAGCTTCAGATTGTATTTTCGCAACCTATTGAAGAACTTCCTCAAGTCTTTTATGTGATAAGTGGCTTTCTTGGACTTTATAATAACATCATCCACGTATACATCGATCTCCTTATGAATCATGTCGTGGAATATGGTGGTCATAGACCTCATGTAGGTGGCCCCTACATTCTTCAGGCCGAATGGCATCATCTTGTAACAGTACACTCCCCACAGCGTTATGAAAGTCGTTTTCTCAGCATCTTCCTCATCCATCCCAATCTTATGATAACCAACAAAGCAATCCACGAATGATTGTAGCAATTGTCAATCAGGATGTGTATATTTGGCAAAGGAAGTCGTCTTTCGGACTGGCCCGGTTGAGATCCCGGTAGTCGACACAGACTCTGAACTTCCCGTCCTTCTTCAGCACATGTACAATGTTGGCTAACCATGCTGGGTACTAAAATACCCTGAGAACCTTGACGTTGATCTGCTTGGTAAATTTTTCCTTGATTTTCAAACTCATATCAGATTTGAATTTCTGAGCTTTTGCTTTACCGGTAGACACATTGGATTGGTTGGCAGTTTGTGAGCCACAATAGACGTACTTAGACCAGTCATGTTATCATACGACCAGACGAAGATGTCCTCATATTCCTTCAGAAACTCTGTGTATTCTTTCTTTTCTGATGGTGACAGATGAATGCTGATCCGTGTTTCCTTGACGTTTTCTGAATTTCCCAAGTTGATAACCTCAGTCTCGTCCAGGTTGGACTTAGGCCTGTTCTCAAAGTTTTCAACTTCTTTGACAATCTTGCCGGGTATATCATCTTCCTCTGAATCAATGTCCGTTTGTTGCGTTGTCTCGTTGCATGCCACGATCATTGGTTCATCAAGACAAGTAATAGTAATGATGTATAGATAAAGTAATGAGAGAAAACAATATCAATGAATATTTGATTCATAAGAAAAATTAGAAAATGCTTTTGATAAATTGAATGATTGTTTTTGAACATTGAAGGTCTTATTGTAGGAATTAAAATGCAAAAAGGGAAATTATTTTGCAAAGAAAGACAATGAATAGTGCTTGTTTTAGCCTTGCTACCCCGAGTCTCGTCGGGCTTTGGTTATCCTGATGGTCCAATTTTTGAGGCATGCCCCTCTGCTCACAGCCTGTATGGAAGGGCTCTCCTCCCCCCTCCTCGAGAATAACACAACAACTAGGAGGAGGAGAGGGTGGAGGGCCTCTGGATCTTGTGAGATAGGATGATGATGCTAGAGTGCACGAACTAACCTCTGGGGAGGGGAATAATAAAGAAATAAAAAACAAAAGGTAGCCAAGTCAGTGAGGATTATGAAAAAGTATTGCAGTATTTAAACACATAGTGCGGGAATGTAAAGCGCGTCCTAATTTGGGAACCTCTTTATGCCCGAAGTAGGACTAGCGACAAGTTGATTTGGAGAACTTAAAATGCTAAATGACTCATTTTATTGATAAGAAAATAGACAAATCTCAAAACGACACTAAATAAACAGGAAGTAAAGGTCACTAATGCCCATTGGCCTTATTACATTGATAAAGTAAAAGAAAGACATTCCTATCTACTTGGTCCCAGAAGGACCTTCCTCGGACTCGGCATTCTTGCTTTCCTCGAACAGCTTCCCCAGAACGCGGAGTCCTAGCAGTAGGTATGCTCTGGCTAGATGTTCTTGACGAGCGTTTTGCAGATCTTCCCACCAACTTAGCGATTGTGGGGGGATGTTGGTGACCATGCCGAATATGGGGACTTCGTGCCTCATATTTCTGCAAGGCAAACAAGGTTAGGCCCTTACCCCCACCAGACTCGACTTTTTAACATCAATAATTAGCAGGAAGCATTTAGTTCTCCAAATAAATGCATATAACGTGATGATGTCCATTTGGGTTTAGGGAAACCCGGTGGACTTTTGGATAAGGCTGTCTTAAAATCTATCGTGCGGATGACACTTTTAACTTGACTAGGTTTGACCATGATGCATGCAATCAATACAATAGAGTAAGGTTTCTATGGGGTTTTAGACTGGTACCCTTGAGCGGACAACTCAAAGGGGAAAGGCACGGAACCGTCGACTGCACCGCTGATCGACTAGTTTTAAGCCTTTCCGAATTTAGGGGGTAATAATATAGGAAGAGCGCAACCACCCATCAAGCGTTGCTATAGTATTTGTTTGGCACGCGTGGAGTATGATGATGAGCATGATTATGCAATAATAAGCATTAAAAAAAATTGCAATGTACTTTCACGTTAAGGGAAAGCGGTAAATACAACAGTTATGATTTAAAGCGGTTGAAAAGGAAAACAAAGAAACATGTTAGTTTCGTTTTGGGGGAAAAGTAAATACTTGAAAGAAATAAACAAGTAATTGCACATAGAAGGGAAGAGTAAAGGGTGCTAGTAGTAAACTAAAGCAAAGGTACAAATTCACAAAACAATTTGAAATGGTAAAAGCCTATAATCCCCAGCAGAGTCGCCATGCTGTCGCGCCCCCTTTTTCCTCGCGGAGATCGGGGTTCATTTGCAACTATGTTGCTAACTAGAGATAGGGTAAGAGCTTGAAATTATCCCAAGGGGAAGGTGTTAGGAACCCCTCAGGATCCACAAGTGTGGTTCCCGGCCTAATGGTTTTTGTGAATTTGTACAGTTTAACAAATAACAAGTAGAGGCTCAAGTAAGAGGGAATTTAAAGCGTGCATGTGTTTGAAAATGATTATAGACCGGCTGAATTTCGAAAAGAGTTATAATCTAATATTTAAAGCAAGGGATATCCTAGGTTTATAACAATATGGATCACATCAATGCAATACCCGGTATGACACTCCTCGAAGAGGGGCTACACGTGGTATTAGCGCATCGATCATCATATCCATATTCTACCCTTTCCTACCCCGTGAAGGTGTTTAAAGTGCGTTTGGTCACGAACTCTATTGCGTTCTATTACCCGTCCCTTCCTATCAGTCCCGGAGGAGGTTAGGACTACTATCCTAAAGGGAGGTACTAGGCAGACCCTCAGGTTTAAAGGTAAAATTCTAATGCGACAAGTAAAGAACATGTTGGACTGCAGTAAGTGGGAACACATAAGAGCATATAAGAGGCTCAAGTTTACCTCCACATATTGTGCACATAACTATCACGACTCAAACACATATAAGGGCAGTATTGTTAATTGAGATCCTAAGACACGGTGTCTAGGTGAATTCAGAGGTTAAACAAGCAGTTTTGTTATTGCTTGAGATTCCTAATCAGTTTTCCTACTGATTAAAATAACCTGTTAACATTAAGAAACACACACAAAAGAGGTAGATTTCCAGTATTTAGAATTTTATCACCTAAGGCTTGCCTAGACGTGGAAACAGTATATGTTAGTTACCAGAATCACCAAAGGAGCTGTTGTAAAATTTCTTTACCTAAACATGCTGTTCTAGGTTATTCAGAACACAGAAGTTATTACCAGTTGATTGTGAAAATTAAGCAACGTTGATCTATTCCTTTTCATGAATCAGTGGTTAAACTAGGTGTATTAAAGTGTAATCCTAAGGACATGATATCTAATGCACAAATATGCAGATTGATGTGTATGCAGAACCTAAGCATGGTCTCTAAATGCATGAGTGTATATCATTTAAACATGCGTTCAGAGAGATTTGAAGACAACTTGTTTATTAGCGCTATTTTTATCCTAAAACAGGATTTCTAAGTGTCAACATTGCACTGTTTAAATACAGTTTCGGGAGATGCAAAATAATACGTTCATTAATGTTGTTTAGCCTAAAAACAGGATCTCTAGGCGTATATGGAAGCTGAGAACATGATAGTAGAGAATACCATTTATTAGCATGATTTTTCTAAGTGAAAGTGAGCATGCTGAAACAGTAGGTATGAGGCCTAAGAAACATAATTTCTAATGCATGAATTTGAAAATTTGAACCTAAACATGATATCTATTGCACAAGTAGGAAATAAAACCTAATAGCATGGTTTCTAACCTTTTAATAGCTAAGCATGCATAGTTGCCCCCTCCCTTTTCACTATCCATCTCCTGAGTTGTTTACAAATTCTTACAGGCCCAGGATTATGAATTACATAACCAAAATAGAAAATAAGAAGTTATGTTATAGAGACCCTTCAATTAGTCCCAAATCCTCCAAACCTCATTGCCATATGGTATTTCACAGCCTTTCATAATCCGGGTGTGTCAAAGTTCCCTAAGGACCTCAAGGGCTCCCGGGCAATGCTCACCCAGACTTGGTAACTAGGAATTGAACATGTGTAGTGTGGAAAGGCCAGCCTCGGTGTGTCAGAGTTTAGAGGGAGATCAGGGGTCCCAAAGCAGTGCTCACACTGAGGGGGAAGAACTTAAGGGTTTAGGAAAAAAGTGAAGTGAAGGAGATAAGTTTGCAAAAGGTTTTGACAAAAAACAGTACTGAATTGATTCAGTAAGTAAAGAAGTTTTCTAAAAAGGGTTTTGATCAGTAATGAAACAGCTTGAGTATAAGGTAAACATCTTTAAAAAAGCAGCAAACAACTTGAACGGGTCCAGTACATTCAAACATAGATTTCACTCAGGGACAGTGGGAATTGGGGACACATAGAAACATGTTAGGATACATGTGTCACAGACTAGTATTGAGTCTGAACAGTAACAAACACCGTTGGTATCACGACCCAAATCTCGATTCAGGTCGCGATGGCGCCCAACGGCGAGGTTAGGCCAGCCAATATAGAAACACTAAGTGTTACCATTCCCCATTACGCAAATTTCATCTTTTAACCAATTTTAAACAGATATAAACATGATAATGGCAGTGATGTGAAATAAAACTACAAGCGCGGAAAATCAACCAATAGGCATGTCACATAACATATGTACAACCCACAACCCAAAATATACACCACGTGTGTGCCAGGAACTAGTGTCACGAGTGCCACGGGCAACTACTGAGTATAAAATGACTACAATATATACAGGGTCTCAGTCTAAATGAAATGGACAGAGAATATAACAAAAGAACTCAGGGTGCTGCTAGGAAGTCGCCGGGAAAGCAGCTCACCGTGAAGTATGACCACACTATCAATATCTAGCACCGACCTGACAATCAGACGTACCAGCCTCCGGACCTGTATAGTCAAGTACAGAAAAGAAAAGAAAGTGCAGCATGAGTACATATTAAATAAATATGTACCCAGTGAGTATCCCGCCTAAACTCGAAGAAGTAGTGACGAGAGGTCGACTCGATACTCACTAAGGTCCAACAGTAATAACATATGATAGAATATAATGAAATACAGTAAGCATGTCAGGGAAATAAGCAACAAGTATATATATCGAGGGCAGAAATCCAAACAAATACTGAACTAAACAATAAAGCACTTTCAAGGGTAAGACCACCGAACAAAACAATAATCAAAATTCTTAGATCTGCCGTGGCGTACGACCCGCTCCCATAAGGTACCTTCTACACTCGCCGTGGCGTACGGTCCGATTCCATATTCATTTCAATTTCCTTCCAACATTGCCGTGGCGTACGGCCTGATCCCATATATTTCATAATTTCTCAACACTGCTTTGGCGTAGGGCCCGATCCCATATATTTCATAATTACTTCTCAACACTGCCGTGGCGTACGACCCGATCCCACATATATTCAATTACTTTCAGCACTGCCGTGGCGTACGACCCAATCCCATATATATATATTCAATTACTTTCAACACTGCCGTGGCGTACGACCCGATCCCATATATATATTCAATTACTTTCAACACTGCCGTGGCATACGGCCCGATCCCATATATATATTCAATTACTTTCAACACTGCCGTGGCGTACGGCCCGATCCCATATATATATTCAATTACTTTCAACACTGCCGTGGCGTACGGTCCGATCCCATATATATATTCAATTACTTTCAACACTGCCGTGGCGTACGGCTCGATCCCATAATCTTTCAATACTTACTTCCATAACAAATTCCTTGCCATTCAACAATTTTTCCATAAAGCCTCAGAGGAATAACACTATGCAAAACATAATTTCATAGTACATACGGCGTCACAATAAATCATATAAGACATTACAAGAAAAACATATCAGGCATTATGAGAATAGCATACAAGGCATGATGTGGGCCTAACTACGCGGACATAACAATAATAGCCGCTACGCACGGACTCTCGTANCCAACCCCGGTCCCGCATGATCAAATTTCGAAAATTCTCGAAGGGATCACTCACCCATAGCCTAAAGATCATTAATGTGTGATTTTTACTTAAATTCATGGCCTAAAACGGATAATCACAAAATCCTCAAGAACCCTAAAATTACTACCTAATTCTATGGTTTTAGATAATTTAATAGTGAATTTAACTAAGAATTAATGTTTGAAACTAGTAAAACTATGGAATTTACTTACCTCAATAACAGTGGTGGAAGGTCCCTTGAAGAGCTCTCTAAAAACTTGAGGAGGAAGATGAAAATGGAGGAAAAATGCTAAGTCCCGTATTTTATAAAACTGCCCAGGGATTCCTTAACTGCGATCGCGACAAGGGGCATGCGATCGCGAAGGCCAACTGGCCAGACCTCTGCGATCGCAGCAGAGGTCCTGCGACCGCGAAGGCCAACCGGCCAGACCTCTGCGATCGCGGCAGAGGTCCTGCGATCGCGAAGAACAAACTCACCCGGCCCAGACGCGACTCTATGCGATCGCGATAAAAGGCTGCGATCACGAAGGTGTGGAGCCCAGACCTCTACGATTGCAAAGGGGAAGCTGCGATCACAGAGAACAATCAACAGCCCAGCAAAATCCTTCTCCGCGATCGCAACCCACCTTCTGCGATCGCAGAGAAGGAAACCAGATAGCAGAAATGTCTAGTTTTCTAACTTAGCTCCCGGGGGTCCAAAACACACCCGATCCCCTCGGGACCCCGTCCAAAAGCACCGACAAGTCTGCATTCATGATACAGACTCGCTCGAACTTCCGGAACCGGAAGAACAACAACGAAACTCAAAATTCAACCCTAAAACCAAATTGAATCAACTTAAGAACTTAAGAAATTCTAGAATTCACTTCAAAGCGCCGAACCGGCCTAAACTACTCGGAATGACTTCACATTTTGCAGACAAGTTATAAATGACATAGTTGCACAGGCTTAAGAAAACAATTTTCAAGCCAAATTTCACATTCGGACCTCGGGAACATAAAAATCACATTTCAAGCCAAATTTCAAATTCTTTAAAAATCCTCAAAACTTCATTAACTCCAAGTTTCTCATTTTGATCCGAAACCAATCAAATCAAGTCCGTTTCTTACCAAATTTCACAGATAACTCAAATAACACATATTGAACCTGTTCCGGGCTCCGAAATCATAATATGGGCTCGGCAGCACCGGTTTCACATCAAGGTTCATTTTCATCAGCCTTTAATATTTTTATAAAACAATTTCCTTTAAAAATTCATTTCTCGGACTTGGGTCCTCGGAATTCGATTCCGTGCATACTCCCAAGTCCCATATTTTTCTACGGACCTTCCGGGATCGTCGGATCACGGATCCGGGTCCGTTTACGAAAAATGTTGACCAAAGTCAACTTTATTCAATTAATTATCATAAATTAAACTCTTAATCAAGTTTTTCACATAAAGGCTTCCCGACTACGCGCCCGGGCTGCGCACGCACATCGAGGTGAGATTAACGGAGGCTTTCGGGGCCTCAGAACATAGTCAAAATTAGATTCACATAAGATGACCCCTTTTTGGGTCATCACAGTTGGTCATCGAGAATTCATGCCAAGATCTAAACATAATCAGATTCGAGGGAGTACTGGGAGAGGGTAGTACATAGTTACACATAGGCTTAAGAAAACAATTTAGCGTATGACATGTGTTCAAGATTGCATGGAGACTATATACTATAATTGTAATACACTAGGGATCATAGAAGACACAAACATGATGACATTGAAACACACAAGAGGGAGTATATGTGTTGAGGCTAAAGGGGAGGGGTACTAAGAACAAAACAACAAAGTATACCCAAATTAGTTGCAAGTAGGACAACAAAACCATAAGTAGAAATAAATTAGGAATAACATGAATTGAAATACCCAAAGAAATATATTGTTTTGGAACTTTAAATGTAAGTTGGAAACATACCAGTTGAAGACAGCAAATACAAAGTAAAGAGTAAGAAACAGAACAAACTAGTCTGGGCTTTCAGCCGACTAGCAATAGCAAACAATCAAGAGGAGCAATAGAATGTGTGTGTGAGTAAAAGAGAGTAGAACAAGGTATATGTTCGTGTGTTATGCCAATTAGAGTACATGCATTTATAGTCTTAAACATGCTGGAGAAATAAGGTAAGAAACACTAATTTAGCAGAGTTTTAGGAAGAACCTCAATCAGGATCAATTAAAGAATTGGACTCCCTTTAATTAGGGAGTCATGGTTCAAATGGATACAAGTTGTTTTAAACAAGGAAAATGATCAATTACAAAATCGACTTTACCATATTAGGGGTAGTAAAAGCATGTGACATGTAATAAGGACTGAATACAAAATATTTTAAATAAGGAAAGTATATGTCAAGTAATTAACAACATATTTGTGCACATAAATAAGGTGGAGTACAATTTTAATTCTGAAAATCGGTTCAAAGAATCACGCATGAGATTGAAAATTACAGGAATCAGCAATAACTAAGGAAATTATCACACAAGTAAGGAAGTAATTCAAAATCATTAAAGATCTCTAAGGAAAATGCACAAGATCACAGACTCAGGAAAGATATCACAGGTCTAAGGAGATTACACAAAATCAACATAAATTATTATGTGAACAATCAATAAACGAATAGTCAGACCTATTAAACGATAAATAACATGTGTCGAACAAAATCAGATAAACCCTAAGAACAAATTAGAGCAGGAAGCATAAAAGCATATAGAACATACATGAAACCTAGAATGTTCATGAGAGGCATGCAAACATATCGCAAATAGATTCAAACATTTCAAGTAGAACCTAGTAGTATGAGGGTTTCTTAACTAAAAATAAATTGAACACAATAAAAGACTCAGATGATGTTCAAACATGCTAAAAATCACAAAGTAATTGTTGAAAATCCAAAAGAAATCGTTTTGCAAAAGGATTTTGAAACCCTAGTCTGAAAAATTAGGAAATTGTGATGACCCAAAAGCTCATCTTACATAATTTAAGCTGTATCTGTGTTCCGAGGCTCCGAGAGCCTCCGTTAGTCTCACCTCGTTATGCGTGCGCAGCCCGGGCGTGTAGCCGGGAAGCTATTATGTGAAAAGTTGATGAAAATGAGTTTTGATAATTAAGGAATGAATATAGTTGCCTTTGGTCAACATTTCAGGTAAACGGACCCGGACCCGTGATTCGACGGTCCCGGAGGGTTCGTAGGAAAATATGGGACTTGGGCATATGCCCGGAATCGAATTCCGAGGTCCCAAGCCCGAGAAATGAATTTTTAAAGAAAATTGTTTTCTGAAAATAATAAAGGATTTTGAAAATGAATAATTATGTGAAAACCATGTTGCCGGGTCCGTATTGTGGTTCCGGAGCCCAGAACAGGTTTAATATATATTATTGGTCTTATCTGTAAAGTTTGGTGTGAAACGAGCTTGAAATGAGTGGTTTCGGATAAAAAAATGAGACTTTGAGATTTTAAGGAATTTGAAATGTGGCTTGGAAAGTGGTGTTATGTTCCCGAGGTCCGAATGAGATTCCGAGACCGGGAATAGTTCCGTGGTGT
>ML261596.1:0-15559 GCA_005239495.1 Nicotiana undulata | reverse complement strand
AGTGCTAAATACAGAGTCTGAAAAGAAATATATAATTGTCTTGAAACTAGGAGAAAAAGTAAGACAATAAGGAATCCAAATGCAAGAGAGACACCAAGGCCCACGAACGCCAGCGGTATACCTTAAAGATCTGGGTGGACTGAAGGTGACTCCCTCAATACGGTCCACTGGGTCCGGATGCAGGATCTGCAAAACATTAAGAAGTGCAATGTAACATCAGTACAACCGACCCCATGTACTGAGTAAGTGCCGAGCCTAACCTCGGTCGAAGTAGTGACGAGGCTAGACTTGGCAATAACGATAACATGTCCTATTCTACAGTAGGTAACAGGTATAATACAAGGCAAGAGATAAGCAGACAAGTAAGGGATACGGGAGCAGTAAGGGGAACAAGTGAATTGAAGCAGTCAAATTGACAGATAGAAGTAAGCAAGGAAGGAAATCTAACACAATAGCCAACGAAACAAGTATAAGTACCAGAAATGTAAACAATGGCACGACATCACCCTTCATGCTTTTACTCTCTTCCTCACAATGCAATGTAATCAAATATCATGGCACGACATCACCCTTCGTGCTTTTACTCTCTTCCTCACAATGCAATGTACAATGTATCATGGCACGACATTAACCTTCGTGCTTATAATCAATAAAAGTCATGGCACGACATTTACCTTCGTGCTTATAATCAATATGAATCATGGCACGGCATCACCCTTCGTGCTTTACACTCTTCCTCACTATGAAATGTAATCAGATATCATGGCACAGCATCACCCTTCGTGCTTTACGCTCTTCCTCACCAAACAATAACAGATATAATGGCAAGGAGTACAGCATAGTGTAAATTGACAGTTCAAAACACTCGGCAATGGGAAAAACATCAATTAATAACTCAATAAATGCCCGGCAAGGGTCTCAGCTATAACCAATCACCTCAATCGCATACTCTACACTTGGATTATCATTCGTATCAACACTTCTCAAGCTCAACAGCCAATACTTTCAATCAAGAATAAATTACCAAGTAAAGACAATCTCATAATATGCTAAACATGGAAGAAATACTGCAATTTCTATCAAAATAGACTCACGGGCATGCTTGACACACATTGCATAGGTACTCGTCACCTCACCTATGCAATGAACATGATAATCACTTAGCACATAGCAAATAATACCTATTCCCTCACCAAAGTTAGGCAAGACACTTACCTCGGTCCAAAGTATAGCAATCAACCCTCTAAGACCGTCTTTCCTTTATAATCTGACTCCGAAACAACGATATCTAGGCATAATTAATTCAATAATATCAATAAAAACTCAATAACACAATCCCATAGCCTAGATATTCAATTTCTAGCATTCTCCCAAAAATACCAAAATTCGACCACGGGCCCACTTGGTCCAAACTCGAGGTTCGGACCAAAACCCAACCCCACAAGTTAAAATATATAATTTGTTTCAAGATCCGACCCCAAATTGAGGGTAAATCACCTAATTTCCCAAAAACCTAACTCTACTTAAAACCCCTAATTTCTACTTGATTTTATGATTTTAGACCTAGATTTTCTAGTGATTATGGAAGGAAGAATTAGAAGTTAAGATCACTTACCCAAGTGGCTATGGAGGAAATCTAGCTTGGGGACTTCAATGGAGGTTGGAGAAGAAGGGAAGAGTGAAAAGTTGGGAAAATCCCGCAATGCCTATTGTTTTGGACTTAAAGAATAACTGGGAAAAATGGTTCATTGCGATCGCGGAGAGTACTGGGGATTGACCTATGCGATCGCGAAGCAATGTGTGCGATCGCAGAGGTTGACGACACAGAGGGTCACGATTGACGACACAGAGGATCGCGATCGCGACCCCACATCCGCGTTCGCGGAGAGCATTTCAGAACCCAGCCCCCCGACCCAGGTCAACACTATGCGATCGCGTGAGGCCTTCCGCGATCGCGTAGAGCACTAGCCGCAAGCTCTGTGATCGCGTTGGAGGCCGTGCGTTCGCATAGGGTCAATTTCCACCCCAGCCCATACAACATTGCGATCGCGTGACTGAGTCCGCGATCGCAGAGAGGAGATCGCTGGACCCCAGAAAACAGGAGAAAACCAGATTTTTCATGCATTTCACACCCTGTTAGCTACCCGAAACTCACCCGAGCCCTCGGGTCTCAAAACCAAAAACACACACGACTCCCAAATCATCTTACGGACTTATTCAAGCATTTTGATCATAAAAGTATCCTCAAAAACAAGGATTTAAACCTCAAAACTCACAGAAATTTCTTAAAACTTCATAAAGCTTAATTTTTCCGATTTTGATCTGAAACACGTCATCTCAAGTCCATTTTACACCAAATTTCACAGATAAGTCACATAACATATATTAAGCCTGTTACGGGCTCCGGAACCATAATACGGGCCCGGTAACACGGTTTTCACATAATAATTCATTTTTAAAATCCTTTATTATTTTCAGAAAACTATTTTCTTTAAATATTCATTTCTCGGGCTTGGGACCTCAGAATTTGATTCCGGGAATACGCCCAAGTCCCATATATTCCTACGGACCCTCCGGGACCGTTACATCACGGGTCCGGGTCTGTTTACCAAAAATGTTTACCAAAGTCAACTTTATTCACTAAATTTTCATAAATTTTCATTTTCATCAAGTTTTCACATAAAAGCTTCCGGGCAACACGCCTGGGCTGCGCACGCATATTGAGGCGAGATTAACGGAGGCTTTTGGGGCCTCGAAACATAGATTTAGCTAAAATTACTTAGGATGACCTTGTGGGTCATCACAGCGTCCCGCACCAAAAAGTGTTGCCAGTACTTTGTGACATCAAATTTTCGTATATAAACAAGATATTTGGATTATTATTTCATTCTTCGCCACTTTAGATACTTGGGAGCTCAATTTTAGATGGTTTTAACATAGATGTTTTTCGACAAGCTCGGGGTAAGTGATTCCAACCTTTGTCTATGAGATTTACATGAATCCATCACTAGATTTTACATCAAAACATGGGATTGATCATATTTGAGATTTTTGTCTACAACTTAAGAGAATGTATTTTGGGGTTTTGAACACCGATTTGGACTCAGATTTGGAATCTAATTGTCTATTTGGATGTGGTTGTGGGTCATTGGGATTTAGTCTTGGACTCGGGTTTGACCATGTGAACCTAGGTTGACTTTTATTGACTTTTTGGGATTTGATTAAAGATTGAAGCTTTATTGTTGGAAAATTATTCTTATGATGATGTTTAACATTATAGAGTATTACTGGGCAAGATTCTAGCTGATTAGAGGTGACTTCTAAAGGGAAGGCGACTTTGGAAGGTTGATGTGGCTTGTTAAGGTAAGTATCTTGCTTAACCTTGTTATAAGGGAATAACCCTTAGGATATGACTTGGTTTGCTTAATTGTAATATGCAAGCGACGTATATGCATGTGTTATGAGTGATCATGATCGGATTAGACTTTAGGATTTAATTGTGTCTTATTTGGATTGTGTGCTTTCTGTGATTTATGTTTAATTATTCTATAACTATGTAAGTTTATCCTTTCATACTAGTGACCATGTCTAAGATTTCTATCTCTTATTTGGCCAAGATGGGCTATTTGTGAAATTATGGTTATACTTGATTTAGTTGTAGTCATGTTTCACATATCATGCACACATACGCAGTTTATTAATATTAGGTCCTCGTGCACCATATTGATTAATTATGACCATATATCTCTTTTACAATGAAAGGTTATTTTGAGTTATTATGATTATGGCACATATGGACATATTGAGTAGATTGAATTGGAACAGGCACGAGGGTTCTTCCGTGCGGTTGTTGTGGTATTGTTATTGTTATGGCAGGAGCTCTTTGCCATGTGGATGATCTTGTTACTATTTTGGCACGAATTTTATACTGTGCAGCATGTGGATTTAGGTCCATCCCCCTAGGATCACTCTCTCATGGTTCTCTCTTGATGACGTACACACGGTTGTGATAAATTGTGAGAAGTTTGGTTGATTATGATATAGAATCCGATGATGCTGAGTTTAGAACATAAAGGTGAAAGATTTGACCATGCAAGTCAATCTTTCATGCTTTATTATACATTTTATATGCCTTCTATGCTATATAACATGTCACTCGATGCTTGTGTTATATGTTGATGACTTGTTAGTCAAGATTGAATTATCCATGTTGAGTTGATAACTCTTGATATTATTGTAAAGATCCGTTCAGTCATTTTATGTATTTGAGCCCCGTTTTTCCATTTGATGATTTTTGTAAATTTTTTGTTGTTTTATGACTTGCGTGGATATTTGGTTTGGTTACGAAAATGTTTTGGAGTGAACTGGAACACTTTGTTCTATTTTTTGAAGCTTAAGTTGTAAGAGTTGATCGAGGTTTGGTGTCACGACCCAAACCGATGGTCCGCGATGGGCACCCGGTACCTTACCCAACCGAGTACCAACATAACGTATATTTTCATGTCATACTATCATAGATAACCGAGCCGGAAGGCTACCGTGAGACAAGTAAAATACAACATGTGATACCAACTTTGTCACGACCCCAAATCCTAATGGGCCGTGATGGCGCCTATCGTGGAACTAGGCTAGCCAACCATCACATTACTACGCTTTTGTTCAATTATAAGAGTTCACAATTTAATAATAAGCATGCAACCATAGCATAGAGTAATTTATTTATGTCTTAGCGTTCCCATATTAGCCTAAACAAACCTCCCAAGAACTGGAGTCAATAGTCATGAGCATCTAAGAATAGATAAATCTAACTCTACTAAAACTATAATATATTTCTTTGAACCAAGTACTAAAAACATAATAAGGAAGGGGAGTGGAGAAGTTGTGGACGTTGAACAGCTACCTCGAAATCCCTTGAATCTGCAACTACAAGCAAGGTAAGCTACTGCTCCAGACCGTCACCTAAATCTGTGCACAGAGGCACAGGGAGTCTTTATGAGTACGCCAACTCAGTAGTAATGAAAATAAATCACAGTTTGACAATTGTAAAACACACAATACTAATACACAATTCCACAAAACCAGTAAAACACCAAGTCACCATGTAGTATTCATCAAATAATAAGTTCGAAATCAGTTTCCAGAAATCCCTTGAAAACAAGTGCAATATCAGTATATCTCAGTAAAACCAGTTTGAAAATGAAGTAAACCATAGTTCGAAAGCTTAGTAAAATCATCACAAATCCGCCCCTCGGGCCAAAATCATTTCTCATAACAGTTGCCCTCAGGCATTCCCTCGATCACTCAATATTGATCGTCACTCAGTATCAATCATCACTCAGTATCAGCCTCGCGAGCAATCATCATCACTCAATGGGTACCGACGCTCACTGGGGGTGTGTACAGAATCCGAAGGGGCTCCTACAGCCCAAGCGCAATAATAACATAAGGCCTGAAATCCTCCTCACCACTCTCCTGAGGCCTGAAAGCCTCCTCACCACACTCCTGAGGCCTGAAAGCCTCCTTACAAAACTCCTGAGGCCTGAAAGCCTCCTCACCACACTCCTGAGACCTGAAAGCCTCCTCATCACTCAGTCAGACACTCTTAATTTGCCATTAGGCCATAAACATATTGGGTTATCGATCAAAACAGTGTTTCATTTTTCAATAAATAGTATCAAAATACTCTGAGTGTCAAAACAATTTATCAGGAAAAGACTGAGTGTGAAATCATAGCATATCAGTGAGAAAAATATAGTAAACACAACCCTCAAGGGGAAAACAGATCGGCACTAGGCCCCAAACAAGGCTTACAGCCCAAATCAGATCATAATAAAATAATACTAATTAAGCATAGGCTTAAAAATTGGTTTCGCAACTCAATAGTCGCCTAAATACGGAAGGTATTTCCATAGTTCCAACCTTTTCATTTCAAAACTCGTGAAAGGGCGCATAGTCCGGGGTTTCATACCCTCAGGACAGGATTTAAAGACATTACTTACCTCAAAACTAGCCCGGAACTATTCCACAACACGCTTGCCTCTCAAATCAACCTCCGAAGGCTCCAAATCTACCAAGTTCAGATTTTTATCATCAATATGTGCTTAAGGAATAATTTCCAATCGAAAGATATCAAATTGAACCCAAAAATCCGTAACCGGTCAAAACCCGACCCCTGGGCCCGCGTCCCGAAACTCAGAAACTTTTATACAAAAGTGTTCTTCCTGCTCTCACAAGTCCGTACATATAAAGAACACCAAAATCGGAGTTCGTTTGACCCCTCAAATCGACCCCTAAAGGTCTCATAATCTCAAGCCCCAAAAACCTAATTTTTTTACTAATTTTCACGAATTAATTGCTGAGATTATGGTCTATAATCACCCATAAACGAGTTTTAATAATCAAATTACTTACCTCTGTGAAGAACACTGATTTTTCCCTTAAAAACTCGCCTAAAAAGCTCTCTTCCGTACAACAATGGTGTAAAAATATGTTAGGGTCGCGGAAGGTTTGTCTTATATTTCTGAACAGTGGTTCCGCACCTGCGGCCACTTAAGCGCACCTGCGGTCCCAGGTCCGCACCTGTAACTTCCCTGAAGCGGGCTAACTTCCGCACCAGCGGACTCTTCTCCGCACATGCGACTTCACAGGTGCGATCCTCCTCCCGCACCTGCGGTCCTCCACTGAGACTCTTACTTCCGCACCTGTGGTGCTCTGATCGCTCATGCGAGCCCGCACCTGCGGTCAAACTTCCGCAGGTGCAGTTACACCAGCACCAGCAACTGAAGCTGCATATTTCAAGTTCTGAACTTTTCGCTAACCATTCGAAATCAATCCCGAGCCCCTCGGGACCCCAACCAAACATACCAACACCTCACATATGATCATTCAAATTTAGTTGCACTCTCAAAACACTAAAATTAATATCAAAACACCAATTTTACATCGGATTCAAGCCTAAGAACTTTGATATTTCTAAAATCCACCAACGATGCCGAAACTATCCAAAACAACTCCGATTGACCTGAAATTTTGCAGACACATCCAAAATAACATTTTGAATCTGCTCCAACTGTTGGAATTCCATTCTGAACCCGATAGCCTATTTTTCACTGCCAACCGGAAATCGCCAAAAATTAACTTTCGCCAATTCAAATCTAATTCTACACCGGGCATCACAAAATTATTCTGAACACACTCCTAAGTCCCAAATCACCTAACGAAGCTATTCGAGCCATAAAATTTGCATTCTGAGGTCGTTTACCAATAAGTCAACTCTCAGTTGACTTTTCCAACTTCAAGGTTATTTTTAAAGACTAAGTGGCTAAACTCTCACTACAACCATTTCGATTTCAAGCCTATCAACTCTAACACATCAAATACAGTATAACCAATCTATAACAAGTTAATAAAAACAATTATAATGAAGGTTTTACGTAACAACGGATCGGGTCGTTACATTCTCCCCCTCCTAAACAAACGTTCGTCCCCGAACGAGTCTAGAAACATACCTAGAGTCTCAAGCAAGTGAGAATATTTGCTCTGCATCTCCCGCTCAGTCTCCCAAGTAGCCTCCTCCACTGGCTGACCTCTCCAATGTACTTTCACTGACGTTATATCCTTAGACCTCAACCTTCTGACCTCACGAGCTAAATAAGCTACTGGCTCAACCTCGTATGACATATCACCCTCGAGCTGGATTGTGCTGAAGTATAACACATGAGACGGGTCACCAACATATTTCGTGAGCATCGACACATGAAATACCGGATGAACACTCGATAGACTGGGTGGCAAGGCAAGCCTATAAGCCACCTCTCCAACCTTCTAAAGCACCTCAAAAGGACCAATAAACCTTGGACTCAGCTTTCCTCTCTTTCCGAACCTCATAACACCCTTCATGGGTGATACCTTCAGCAGTACCTTATCACCTTCCATAAATGACACATCCCGGACCTTCCAGTCCGTATAACTCTTCTGTCTAGACTACGCCGTACGAAGTCGCTCCTGAATCAACTTCACCTTCTACAACGCATCCTGAATCAAGTCTGTGCCCCATAAATTAGCCTCACCAGGCTCGAACTAACCAACCGGAGATCTACACCTCCTACCATAAAAATCCTCATATGGGGCCATCTGAATACTGGAATGGTAGCTGTTATTATATGCAAAGTCCGCTAGCGGCAGAAACGGATCCCATGAACCACCAAAATCAATCACACAAGCCCGTAACATTTCCTCCAATATCTGAATAATCCGTTCCGACTTCCCGTCGGTCTGAGGATGAAATGCAGTGCTCATCTCTACATCAGTACCCATACCTTTCTGTACGGCCCTCCAAAACTGAGATGTGAACTGAGTACCTCTGTCAGAAATGATAGAAATTGGAACTCCATGCAACCGGACAATCTCCTTAATGTAAATACCAGCTAACCGCTCTGAAGTATAAGTAGTACTGACAGGAATGAAATGCGCGGACTTGGTCAATCTATCTACAATGACCCAAATAGCATCAAAACCCTTCGAATTCCATGGAAGCCCAACTACAAAATCCATAGTAATTCTCTCCCATTTCCACTCTGGAATATCTAACCTCTGAAGAAAACCACATGGTCTTTGGTGCTCATACTTGACCTGCTGGCAGTTGAGACACCGTGCTACATACTCAACAATATTTCTCTTCATCCGCCTCCACCAATACTGTTGTCTCAGATCTTGATACATCTTCGCGGCACCTAGATGAATAGAATACCGCGAGATGTGAGCCTCTGTTAATATCATCTCTCGAATACCCTCTACATTGGGCACGCAAATCCGGCCCTGCATCCTCATAACTCTGTCATCACCAATAGTCACATCTCTGGAATCACCCCGACGAACTCTATCCTGAAGAACTAATAAGTGTCGGTCATCATATTGTCGAGCTTTAATCTAATCAAATAAGGAAGACCGGGAAGCCATGCTAGCCACCACCCGTGGAGGGTCTGACAAATCCAACCTCACTAACTGACCTGTTAAATCCTGAACATCAAGGGCTAAAGGTCGCTCTGCTGCTGAAAGGTAAGCCAGACTTCCCAAACTCTCGGCTCTGCGACTCAAGGCATCGGCCACCACATTGGCCTTCCCCGGATGATACAAAATAGTTAAGTCATAGTCCTTGAGAAGCTCCAACCATCTCCTCTGCCGTAAATTCAAGTCCTTCTGCCCTAGAAGATACTGCAAACTACAATGATCGGTGAATATCTCACATTGCACCCCATACAAATAATGCCGCCAAATTTTTAAGGCATGAACAATGGCAGCTAACTCAAGATCGTGCACTGGGTATATCTTCTCGTGCACCTTCAACTGTCTCGACGCGTAGGCAATCACCCTACCGTCCTGCATCAACACCGCTCCCAAGCGAACTCTAGAAGCTTCACAATAAACCGTGTAAGAACCCGAACCAGTAGGCAGAACTAACACCGGAGCTGTAGTCAATGCTGACTTGAGCTTCTGAAATCTCTCCTCACATTCATCGGATCATTTGAATAGAACACCCTTCTGCCTCAATCTGGTCAAAGGTAAAGCAATAGATGAGAACACTTCTATAAAGCGACGGTAGTAACCCGCCAAAACCCAGGAAACTTCGAATCTCTGTAGCTGAAGACGGTCTGGGCCAACTCTGCACTGCCTCAATCTTCTTCGGATCGACCTGAATACCTTCACTAGACACCACATGTCCAAGAAAGCCACTAAACCAAGCCAAAACTCACACTTAGAGAATTTTGCATAAAGCTTCTCCTCTCTTAATCTCTGTAACACAATCCACAAGTGCTGAGCATGCTCTTCCTAGATATGGGAATAAGCCAGGATATCATCAATGAACACAATGACGAACGAATCAAGGTAAGGCTGAAACACACTATTCATCAATTGCATGAACGCGGCTGGGGCATTGGTCTGCCCAAATGACATAACCAGAAACTCATAATGACTGTATCTGGTCCTGAAAGCAGTCTTTGGAATGTCAAAATCCCGAATCTTCAGCTGATGATACCCCGACCTCAAGTCGATCTTGGAGAACACCTTAGCTCCCTGAAGCTGATCAAATAAGTCATCAATACAATGCAAGGGATAACGGTTCTTCACCGTAACCTTATTCAACTGTCTATAATCAATACACATACGCATGGAACCATCCTTCTTTTTCACAAACAACACCGGCGCACCCCAAGGAGACACACTAGGCCGAATGAACCCCTTATCTAAGAGTTCCTGAAGTTGCTCTTTCAATTCTTTCAACTCTGATGGTTCCATGTTGTAAGGTGGAATAGAGATAGGCTGAGTGTCGGGCACCAAGTCAATACCAAAATCAATATCCCTGTCAGGTGGCATGCCTGGCAGGTCTGCAGGGAATACATCCGAAAAATCGCGGACTACAGGAACAGAAACAAACAACAGATGGAGTCTCACTACTAACATCCCTCACAAACGCAAGATAAGATTCACACCCTTTCTCAACCATACGCTGAGCCTTTAAATAAGAAATCACTATGCCAGGTACATGCTCTATAGACCCCCTCCACTTAACCCTCGGAACTCCGGGCATAGCTAAGGTAACGGTCTTAGCGTGACAATCAAGAAAAGTATGACATGGTGACAACCAATCCATGCCCAGAATTACATCAAAATCGACCATACTGAGTAACATCAGGTCAACTCGGGTCTCCAGACCCCCAATAGATATAAGACACGACTGATACACACGGTCCACAATAATAGTATCGCCCACCGGAGTTGAAACATGAACAAAAGTAACTAGAGACTCACGGGGCATATTCAGAAAATGAGAAAAATAGGATGAGACATAAGAGTACGTGGAACCAGGGTCAAATTGTCACGCCCCAAAATCGAGGGACGAGACCGGTGCCTAACCGGGTGAACCCAATCAAGCAGACCTGGATTGCCTCTCATTCCCAATGTGTTGCCCCGCGTTTATAATATACATTATTTCCTGTGAGTTAGCTGATTTTAGTTTCAAGGTACATTTCACAACATATCTCCACTGGTTTCCTCTGTTAACATTTCAGCGATTGATATTCAAACATACAAAATACATACATAACTTTCCAACATGATCCACGATTCCGAGTACGTGCCGTTACTACCCAAAAATACATACATACACCAACATCATGTCTACGGAGCCTCTACGAATACTAGGGATTTTACATAACCTGCCGGTAATAAGGCCCCGGCTATACCTTTAAAACATAAACAAAAGAAGGTGATATGATCCACACAGGGCTCCGAGGAGAAGAGGGGATCACCACAACTGCTGCAGAGATGAAGATGAGGTACCACTAACGGCGGGCCGAGCTACATGCTATGGAACCACCTACATCCATATAAAAGATGTAGCGCCCCCGGCAAAAGGGACGTTGATACTGTGGAATAGTACTTGTTGTATGAACATACTTTATCCCAAGTACAATCAACCAATATTACAGATAAGAAACAAGAAAACAATAGGACCAACAATAAAAACACACGGAAAGTGACAAACAAGATCAACAATTTTACAATCTCTCCTTTTTCCCTTTCCAACACCACCATATTCACGAGTTTCATAATTTTCATATCAATAGTGATAACGATCACTTTTCCACCCTTATTACCTCGGCCACCCTTATTACCTCGGCCACCATTATCACCATATCCCACACCTTATTACTTCGTATTGCGGTGCACAACCCGACCCCGCCTGACAATTCATATTTCATAACAACAACACCAACAATTCATCACAAGGGCTTTCCTTTCAAGGATCATAATTCAACAACAACATCAAACAATTTCATCACAAGGGCCTTCCTTTCAAGTATCACAATTTCAACAACAACAAACAATTGCATCACATGGGTCTTCCTCTCAAGGATCACAAATTCACATTTATCATTTCATTTACTTGGGCTCAAGCACCCCAAACTTTCATCAAGCAGCAATTTATGCACAAGGTGTTGCCATAACCGTTCAACTTATTTACAATGCTTCATATCAATAACTTTAAACAATTACCATCTTTGCACATAACAAAGTGTGCATGCCAAGTCACAATTCAAAATCTCATCTAACACAGCGGGGTAGTAATCAACTAGATAGTCAATTCACATATTTCCATATAAGTACCCACACCATATGCTTACCACAACAAGAGAGATTTTACAAGGAATAAAGTTAGCCATACATACCTGGAGTCGAAATCCGCTTTTTAACTTTTACTCATAAATTACCGAACCGGCTAGTACCGTTAATCTAGTTCACAAATAAACGTATTCAAATTAGAATTGGAAGTCATACATGCAATTCGCACTCTCTTAAACATTCTGCCAAACACTATGTGACCCCATTAGATTACCAACCCCGTCTTTGTGAAATTTACCCCAAACCACTCCCTCTTACTAAATTAACACCATTATTAAACATGCATGCAAGGTCTTAGTTAATATTTTCAAGAAACAATCCATGCAAATCCTCCCTTTGTTTAAAATCAGAAAATTAGTGGAAAAAGAGTTGGGAACCCTTACCTGCTAGAATGAGGAAGAAGAAGATTACTCGAATTATCAGGCCTGAGGGACTTTGAAAATCAACTTGATGGAAGAATCACTTTCTATCTCAAGAACTCCCCTTTCCTTCTCTCTATTTTGTTCAGAAAACTTCTAAAAATGAAGGGGTGGGGTGTTTTAATGAACTAGGGGTCGGGTTTTTAAAATTAAAAAAATTAGGAGCCCGACACCGGAATGCGGTCAGGAATGCGATCGCAATTCCTGACATGTGGTCCGCAAAGACGACCGCAGAATGGCCCTCCAGGTGGGCCAAAATTAAAACACATTGTGCAGGTATGCGACCACTATGCGGTACGCATACCCGTTATACGATCGCATAGTGCGTCGCATAACGCCCAACTTCTGGAAAATTTTATTCTTTCAAATTCCGGGGTACTTTACACAATCAAGGTCCGTTTTAAGAATTTCTACAGTTATAACAATTCGGGGACTTATTCGGCATTATTTTAAACAAGAAATCTTTACGGGTCTTTACATTCTCCCCCTCTTAAAATCAGTCGTCCTCGAATGAGGATTTTGGAAATCGTTTGGTTTTGAAAACATGGTATGCAAACTTCCAGATTTACACTAACTCCAATATTTTCAGAAAATTTTGCCAGAGTCTCCTTTGTATTTACACCCATGTACCTGTCAGAGAGCCCCCGAAACACATTTCCAAGCATCATTACACAGTTTCTGTTATCCCTTCAACTGGTATACAATTCATTACCTCAACACTTGCACACATCCAATTACTTTGACAACTACACATAGTTCATTCTCTTTACATCACAAATTAGCATATGATTCAATTAGTGGCACATACTTGCACATAATTTGGTCACTTTAGTGAGTCCCATACGATTCAATCACCTCAATACATCATATGTATAGTGCAATTAATCATTACCAATCTACACTACTATTAATCGTTTTTCTTTTTTTTTGCCTATCACACAAGTTTCACAAAACTTTCATTTATTTCAAGGGTGGCACACCACCCATTTAATAATCTCATATACAGTTTTAGCACGTATTGGAAAGTTACAACAATAAGGCAATTAAGGAAAATGGGGTTTCTTTGCACGAATCGGAATACAACATCAAACTGCCTTGGGACAATAATTCGCACGATCATTACTACACTTGCTCAAAAAGATGGGGATTTTTTTCTTTCATTTCTTTCTCTGTTTCCCACGTGGCTTCCTCGACTTGTTGACTTCTCCACAACACCTTAACAGAAGCAATCTCTTTGTTTCTCAATTTACGAATTTGCCTATCAAGAATAGCAATCGGAGCCTCTTCGTATGATAACTCTTCATTAACCTCAATAGTCCCAACTGGCACGATGGCGGATGATCTCCAACCACTTTCTTCAACATAGACACATGGAACACTGGGTGCACTAATGACATTTCATGGGGCAATTCCAGCCTATAAACCACTCGTCCTATTCTTTGAGCGATCCGATATGGCCCGACGTACCTAGGGTTCAACTTCCCTTTCTTCCCAAACCGCATCACTCCATTCATGGGAGACACCTTCAAGAATACCCATTCATCTACCTGGAACTCCAACCTCTTCGACGAATGTCTGCATAGGATTTCTGATGACTTTGAGCGGTTTGTATCCTCTCCTGAATGACTCTAACTTTTTCCATAGCTTGGTGCACAAGATCTGGCCCTAACAATTTCGCCTCACCAGTTTCGAACCATTCAATCGGAGATCTACACCTTCCGTACAATGCCTCAAATGGGGCCATCTGAATACTAGCATGAAAGCTGTTATTGTAAGCAAAATCGATAAGCGGCAAATGGCCATCCCAACTACCTTTGAAATCTAAAGCACAAGCCCGCAACATATCTTCAAGCGTCTTAATAGTCCGCTCCGCCTGACCATCAGTCTGTGGATGGAAAGTCGTGCTGAGATTCACCTGAGTACCCAAACCTTGCTGAAATTTCCTCCAAAAATTAGCTGTGAACTGGGCCCCTCGATCTGAGATAATAGAAACTGGAGTGCCATGAAGTCTGACTATCTCCTTGATATACAACTGAGCATACCGTTCTGCAATATCGGTGGACTTGACTGGCAAAACGTGGGCTGATTTGGTGAGTTGATCCACTATCACCCAAATTGAGTCGAACTTGTGTTGAGTGCAAGGTAACCCTACCATGAAATCCATATTGATCATCTCCCATTTCCACGTCGGTATTTCCATAAGTTGAGTTAATCCATCGGGCCGCTGATGCTCGGCTTTCACCTGCTGGCAATTCGGACACCTAGACACAAAGTCCGCCACACCCTTCTTCATACCGCTCCACCAATAAATTTCCTGGAGATCATTNTAGAACCTGGGTGCACAGAATACCTGGAGCTATGAGCCTCCGCCATTACCCTCTTCCGAAGATTATCTACATCTCGAACACATAGCCTACCTTGACATCGCAATACTACCCCATCATCGTTGCCGAGTGAAAATGCCGAAATCTTGTTATTCAGAACTGCCTCCTTCAACTGTGCCAATGTTGGATCAATAAACTACTTTTCTTTGACTTCCGCTACAAGTGACGATTTTGCCCCATTATGCACCATAACCTCCCCTTCGCCTGAGGTCGAAAGACAAACCCCCAAACTGGCCAATTGATAAACCTCCCGAGCCAAGGGCCTCTGATCCTCTTCCAAATGAGCCAAACTACCCATAGACTTCCGACTGAGAGCGTCGGCCACCATATTCGACTTTCCTGGATGGTACAAGATGTTCATATCATAATCCTTAAGCAATTCTAACCACCTCCGTTGCCTTAGATTCAGTTCCTTCTGCTTGAATAAATACTGAAGACTTTTGTGGTCTGAGAACACGTCCATGTGGACTCCATAAAGATAATGCCGCCAAATTTTTAATGTAAACACCGCTGTCGTGAGCTCCAAATCATGCGTCGGATAATTCTTCTCGTGATTCTTGAGTTGCCTTGAAG
>MDKH01139320.1:0-32798 GCA_005239495.1 Nicotiana undulata | reverse complement strand
TAGTGGTGATGCCAATGCGTTCCCTCGTCCGATGTCGAGCCTAAGCTCTGATACCAACTGTTATGCGGTGCCTTCCTAAGATGCTTTTGGAAGGGCGACGTAAGGCTAAGCAACCAATGTCAGGGTGGTTGCTGTCCGCCAAATGAGGTCCCCGCCACACGCTAGACTAGATTGTCAGTGTCGTATGGGAAAACCAATGCCAACAATTGAGAGAACAGTAATAATGTTTGAAATGATGAAAGCTGGATTGCAATAATGAAAGCTATTACAAAATGAAGGAAATGCGGTGTCGAGGGGTAGAGACACCAGTACAGGGATTTGCTTGCTTGAAAGTTTTGAATGCTATATACCCCCTAATAATGCTTTAAAAAAATAAACCCTAGTTACATGAGTAGACTAAACTAGGCTAGAGAAACATAATGGAAGTACATGGAATAAAGCTAGTCTATGATTACAAAGAAAAGGACTTAGTTTTCTACAAAGGTAGAAACAGGTCCGTTGGCAGCAACTTTGTCTTCGGCATCATGATCTGCGCGCGCGACATTGTCTGTGCGCGCGGCGCTGTTGGCAGCTGCTTGCGGCTGGGCGCTAGCGAGGGAAATTGGTGGGGCGACAGAGGCACCTGCGCGCTTGTCACTTGGAGCGGCCAAGACCACGGGGACGTCCATGGCGCTAGGCGTTGGGAGACTTGCTAGGACGCCACGGGGCGCGTCCAAGGGGTCATGGGGCATGGATGGAAAGCCACCCATGACATACATGTATTGTATTTTATGTTAAAATGTACCGTCTATTTTTGGGGAAAAAAATATCAAAGAAAACTATCAGATTTGTGCAATCTTTAGGAAACAATAAGACCATATTGCCCCTAAAGCAATTTACCTACAAAAAAACCAGCAAAAAATGTGCACTAACTCTGAATTTGATAGGGAGTGATAACTTTTAAAAGTTTCATGAATTTCGTAGGCCACTTTAACTTCTTTGTGCATTGGAGAGTAGTTGGGATTAACGCGATTTAATCGGCCATTAATAATAGTATAATATAGCTCTTATTTGATTAAAATCTAGTTTACGACATTAATACTGAAAAATATTGTTTGTATTATAAATAGAATTTTATTTATGGTGAATGTCTATATTCTAGAGAGATTCTAGGGTTTGTTACTTGGTGGCTAAGTCACTCTTTTCCTATAAATAGAGGGGTCTTACCCCATTGTAAATCATCCCAAAATTCAATTAGAATTTCCTTTCTCTCTTTCTCTGCAATATTGTTCTTCTTCTTTTATTGTTTCATAATACGTTATCAACACGAGACTCTAACCAATTGAGTAAAATCTTTAGGATTGAGCATAATGATTGTCAATTGTTCCATGAACTTCCTTCATGATTAAATTCTGGATTTAAGGTAAGTATTTTACTTTATTTTTCTGTTTTAAATTCTTGAAATTCTATAATTTGATTTTAAATGCATTCAAAGACAATAAACTTTGATTATAACTCTAATAGAGTTTGCAAGAAATTATAACCATCCGAAGTGGTAAAATTTCTATGTCTTGCCATGATCAAATTCATGTATGATTGTGGGCAAAGAAGTGAAAACCCCTCCCATTGAATTTGCTTCATTCTCATTCCCCTTAAGAGAATGTGATAGCAATATGTGATAAGTCTGAAAGAATACAAATTATTACCATGAAGGTATCAATGGATGTGAACGTGGCAATAGACGAAATTATAATCACCATATTTTTGATAATGAGAATAATAAGAATTCTCAAAATAATCTTTCACTCTTTGAAAGTAATATTTGTCATCGATATGACATGAGATTTTATAAAGCACATATAGATGATTATGATCCATTCATGATGAGAATGTGACAACATCTGATTTATGAATACATATTCATTCTTGGAAGAATATGAACGTGCTAGTGGTAGTGAATTTACCACACTCACCTCTAAAAAGAGGTTTGAGATGATATAAGAAAATTATGTCATTATTATGGCATGAATGATCATTGGTTATGTACCTATTGTGCGCCAAAATATTTTGGCAATGTGATTACTAAAGGATAACACTAATGCAAGAAATAGATGTTGCATATAGTTTTGACAATGACCATAATTTATAACTTTCTCCTTGAAAGTGATATTCACCACATAGATGTTGATGAAAATATATGTGGTAGTACCAAATTAATTGAGAGCTCTGGAAGAGCCAATTATTATTATTTTGGAGGAATACGATTGATTATCATGTCAATTTATTGTGTTGTAGTAAGTCTCAAAGAAACTTATTGAGTTTCTAAAGTATTCGCGAAAGCGGTTGGTTATATTGAGACTATAAATAAAGGAAGGATTTAATATCTTCCATTACTACAACTTATAGCGGGGTAATATGTATGTGAAAAGTTACCCGCTTTATTCTTCAGTTTGTACTACGTAAATAAAAGAATACCACAATAAAGTGGATGTTTATTGATATAAAAACCCATATCATAATAAACTTGGAGTTTATTGATAATTGCACACGTCACGTATAAACCTGAAGTTTATCAATGTTGATAATTTATTCAGTTGGCATAATTGTTTTAGCCATATCAATTCAAGTATGATATGCAGAAATAAAAGAGAATTCACATGGGTAAGTATTAAAGAACTAGAAAGTTCTTTACGAATTCTCTTATTTTGCTTGTTCTCGCGATTATTACACAAACTAAAATTGGGATTGAATCCCTTGAATTCTGAAACTTATCAAAGGTGAATATGGGCCCATTCACATGCCATGTATACTTTATAAAGATGCATCTATGAGATGGTTACATGTGCGATTATTATTAACCCGCAACCTGGTGTTTGCGAGGTAACTTGCTCAATAATTTAATTTAGACCATAATTTTAAGATTTTTTATTCAAGATAGTTCATCTTGATAAGTTGGTTTACATCACAGTTGATTTAGCAAAATAATTTATTGAGTGCCTCCACTTAATAGCTAAATTATTTCTTATGAGAACAAAGTTATCTATATCAGTTTGATATATGTTATACAGGAAAGTATATTACATTCTCCCCTCACAAGTGGTTCAGGGTCAGGAATCAAATAATTCCATCTAATTATTATTAAAGTGCGGTGTATATTTTGATTAACACCATAACGCATAAAGATGGGTTCCCAAAGTTGAGGAAGCAAGTTAGTTTGTCTAACATGAGGGGGAGAGACAATAAACATTTGAGAAAAGGTTATGTGGAATGAATTATCAATTCTCTAGAAGCATGATAATGTGATAGCGAGAATTTTCAAGGTGCAATATATTCATTGAAGTTAATATGGATGATTTATTCATCAAATCTCTGGTGACATCAACCTCCAAGAAGCTAATACACAAGATTGGGATGCAAAAGCTCAATGATGTGAAATGATGCTCTCATCAGGGGGAGTTAATGCGCGTTGCACTCTTTTTTCCTTACAAGATTTTGTCCAACTGGATTTTCCTTGAAAGGTTTTTTTAATGAGGCAACCAAAAGACGTATTTTTAAATATGTGTACTCTTTTTCCTTTTCTAGAATTTTTTTTCCATTGGGTTTTATTTTAGTTAAGGTTTTAACGAGACACATTATCTGTTGAATAGACATTCAAAGGGGAGTGTTATATAAAATTCTATTTATGGTGAATGTCTATATTCTAGAAAGATCCTAGGGTTTGTTACTTGGTGGATAAATCACTCTTTCCCTATAAATAGAGGGATCTTACCCCATTATAAATTATTCCAAAATTCAATAAGAATTTTCTCTCTCTCTTTCTCTGCAATGTTGTTCTTCTTCTTTTATTGTTTCATAAGAGCTTAGACTTTTGTCCCCTATTAAATATTTAACCAATAGCTGTGACATTAATAACAACAATATAAAAGAATAAAGGTTTCACACTGTAGAATTTCTTCAATACGATAAAGCTTTGATTAGTATTAGGAATCCAATTATCTTTCTCATAAATTCGGCATACTACAGGTGTTTGGACAATGTTGACCTCTATTATTCCTCATAATATGCTACATCCAAAAGGCATAAATTAAAGAAAGGAACACATTATACAATACTTAGGGGTATTCAAATCGAAGCGGAATATCGTATCAAACCAAAAATTAAATCAAACCGATTAAAAAAATTCTACTAGGTTTAGTTTGACTTGGTTTGATATTGAGTAAAAAAATCTAAACCAAACCAACATATAAATAAAAATATTAAATATTTGGGATCCTCTCATGTTGTTAACCTTGAAAGCATACGTTAACAAAAATTATTGTTAAACGACTAAGAAAATAACTATCATGTGTTACTAAAAAAAAATTCTCCCATTAGAATATTTTAATAGATTCATATGTTTGTCAATTTTTTCAATATTTACTAAATATATATTCATTTATCAAAATGTTATCCATAACTTTAACAAAGTAATATGGAAATAATATTCATGTAACAAAAAAAATCGAAAACCCGAAAAATCCGACAATGCTAATGTCATAAACAATGTTTCGGAATAAAATACTAATACTAATGAAGGAAGGGAAATGGAGAAGCTGTGGACGCTGGACAGCTACCTCGAAATCCCAAAGCTGATGCCGAACGAACGCAAGTGACTACTGCTCAGAACCAGTACCTGGATCTGCACACAGAGGTGCAAGGAGTAATCATGAGTACGCCAACTCAGTAGTAATGAAAATAAATCAAGTCTTAAGATAAGAAACGCACAACACAAAACACCAATCCACAAAACAGTAAAACACCGAGTTTCCATAAAGTATACATTTAATACATAAGTTTGAAAACCAATTTCAGTAAAAATCCTTTGAACAAGTATATTTTCCCAAATGATTCTCAGTAAAACTCCAGTAATATCAGTTTGAAAGATGAAACTAATCATAATCAAAACTCAGTAAAATATCATTATAAACTGCCCCTCGGGCCAAATCATCGCTCATAATCAGTCACTCAACACCTCACCATCATTCAGTAACAGTCACTTAGCACCTCACAGTCACTCGTGCCTCCCAATCACTCGTCACTCGGCACTCGGCGCTCGGCACTCGCACTCAGTAGGTACCTGCGCTCACTGAGGGTGTGTACAGACTCTGGAAGGGTGACAAATCATGGCATAAATCATCTCTCAGGCACTCGGCCTCTCTCATATCATAAATATCCTCACAATATAGGCTCTCGGCCTCACTCAGTCAGACACTCTCAACATGCCACTCGGGCCACAATAAACGGGGTTCTCGACCCAAAACAATATTTCATTTCAAGAAATAACAATTTCAACAAATCTGAGCGTCAACAATTTAACAAGAAAGACTGAGTGTAAAATAATAATTACTACGTGAGGAATATCAGTAAAATAGCCCCCAATGGGTTTAAACAGATCGGCACTAGGCCCCAAACATGGCTTACAACCCAAATATGTCAAAATATAGTAATATTATTTAACATATGATTTAAAAGCAGTTTCGCAACTCAATAGTTGCCTCAAAAGGAACATATTTCTAAATTTCCAATTCGTGCACGCCCCACACTCGTCATCCAGTATGTGCGTCACTCCAAAATCGTAAAAGGATGTAAAGTCCGGGGTTTCATGGCCTCAGGACAGGATTTAAAGACATTACTTACCTCAATCTAGCCCGAAAAGCTACTCCACAACATGTTTGCCCCTCGAATCAACTTCCGAATGCTCCAAATCTATCAAGTTCAGATTTTTCACATCAAAATATGCTAGGGGAATGAAAACCAATCGAAAATATCAACTTTCTGCGCAAAATCCGAAATTAGACAAAACCCGGCCTCATGTCTCAGAACTTGACAAACTTTATACCAAAACGATCCTCGTCCTCTCACGAGTCTATACATATAAAGAACTCTGAAATCGGAGTCCGATTGACCCCTCAAATCCCCACTAAAAGGTCTCTTAAACTCAAGCCCTAGTTTCCCCTTTTCCCACTGATTTTCCCTAATTAAACACTGTTAATTTGGTCCTTAATCACATATAATCGAGTTAATGAGTCCAAAAATCTTACCTCAATGAAGAACAATCGTTTCCCTCTTCAAAATCTCTCCCAAAGCTCTATTCCCGTTCAAAAATGGTGGAAAAGTGGGCAAAGGTTGTGGATTGATTTAATTTATACTGCCCAGGTATCCTTCATCGCGAACGCGGCCTCCTTCCCGCGTCCGCGAAGCACAAACTCCCTAGTCCCCAGTTTTACTCTCTGCGAAGGCACCAACAGCATCGCGAACACAATGTATCACCAGGCCTACCCTCTGCGAACGCGGCCCGCTCCTCGCGATCGCATAGCTCAAAATCCCTGGAGTCACCAGCCGCCCAAGCTTCTTCGCGAACGCATGCCCCTGACCGCGAACGCGATGCTTCCTCCACCTAGACCTTCGCGTTCGCATTCATCCCTCCGCGAACGCGATGAACATTTTCTCTGCAACACAACACCAGCAAAAACATCCAAGTTCTAAACCAAAAATCGATTTTTTAACCACCCGAAACTCACCCGAGGTCTCCGGGACCTCAACCAAATCTACCAAAATATCCCATAACATCATTCGAACTTAGTCGATCCTTCGAAACACCAAAAACAACATCAAAACACCGAAATAACCTCAAATTCAAGCCTATGAACTTTTGAAATTCCTAAATTCCACCAACGACGTCGAAACCAACCAAAACACATCCGATTGACCTGAAATTTGGCACACATATGCAAAATGTTATTGTGAACCTGTTCCAACTTCCGGAATTCCATTCGACCCCGATAGACTATTTTCTACTATCGACCGGAAATCGCCAAAAACTAACTTTCGCCAATTCAATCCTAATTCTACACCGGACATCACAAAAATATTCCGAACCCACTCCTAAGTCCCAAATCACCTAAAGAATCTATCCGAGCCGTAAAATCTGTATTCCGAGGTCGTTTACCAATAAGTCAACTCCCAGTTTACTTTTCCAACTATAAAGCTATTTTTAGAGACTAATCATCTCAATTCTCACTACAACCGTTCTGAACCCTAGCCAACCGACTCTAACACATCATAAACAGTATAACCAACCTATGAAAAGGTAAAAACAGTAATAATAATGCATGTTCTACGTAACGACCGGCCGGGTCGTTACATTCTCCCCCTCTTAAACAAACGTTCGTCCTCGAACGGGTCTAGAAACATACCTGGAGTCTCAAACAAGTGAGGATATCTGCTCCGCATCTCCCGCTCGGTCTCCCAAGTAGCCTCCTCCACTGGCTGACCTCTCCAATGTACCTTCACTGAAGATATATCTTTAGACCTCAACTTTCTGACCCGACGAGCCAAAATAGCCACTGGCTTAACCTCATATGACATATCACCCTCGAGCTGAATTGTGCTGAAGTCTAAAACATGAGATGGGTCACCAACATACTTCCGGAGCATCAACACATGGAATAACGGATGAACACTCGATAATATGGGTGTCAAGGCAAGTTTATAAGCCACATCTCCCATCTTCTGAAGCACCTCAAATGGACCAATAAACCGGGGACTCATCTTTCCCCTCTTCCCGAACCTCATAACACCCTTCATGGGTGACACTTTCAGTAGTACCTTATCACCCTCCATGAAAGACACTTCCCGGACCTTCCGGTCCGCATAACTCTTCTGCCTAGACTGCGCCGTACGAAGTCACTCCTGAATCAACTTCACCTTCTCCAATGCATCCTGAACCAAATCTGTGCCCAATAGCCTAGCCTCACCCGGCTCAAACCAACCAACCAGAGATCTACAACTCCTGCCATATAAAGCCTCATACAGGGCCATCTGAATACTGGACTGGTAGCTATTATTATATGCAAACTCCGCTAGTGGCAGAAACCGGTCCCATGAACCCCCAAAATCAATCGCACAGGCACGCAACATGTCCTCCAAAATCTCAATAGTCCGATCCGACTGCCCGTCGGTCTGAGGATGAAATGCAGTTCTCAACTCTTCCAAAGTACCCATACCTCTCTACATGACCCTCCAAAGCTGAGTACCTCTGTCAAAAATAATAGAAACCGTAACTCTGTGCAATCGGACAATCTCTCTGATGTAGATACCAGCTAACCGCTTCGTAGTATAAGTAGTACTAGTAGGAATGAAGTGGGTCAGCCGATCCACAATGACCCAAATAGCATCAAATCCCCTCAAAGTCCGTGGGAGCCCAACTACAAAGTCCATGGTGATCCGCCCCCACTTCCACTCCAGAATATCTAACCTCTGAAGAAATCTACCAGGTATCTGGTGCTCATACTTGACCTGCTTGCAGTTGAGACACCGTGCTACATACTCAACAATGTCTCTCTTCATCCGCCTCCACCAATACTGTTGTCTCAGATCCTGATACATCTTCGCGGCACCCGGATGAATGGAATACCGCGAGCTGTGGGCCTTTGCTAATATCAACTCTCGAAGTCCATCCACATTGGGCCTGCAAATATGACCCTGCATCCTCATAACCCCGTCATCACCAATAGTCACATCCCTGGCATTACCTCGACGGACCTTGTCCTGGAGAACTAACAAGTGCCGGTCATTATACTGGCGTGCTCTAATCTGATCATACAGAGAAGACCTGGAAGCCATACTAGCTAATACCCGCGGAGGCTCTAACAAATCCAATCTCACCAACTGACCCGCTAAAGCTTGAACATCAAGTGCTAAAGGTCGCTCTGCTGCTGGAAGGTAGGCTAGACTCCCCAAACTTTCTGCTCTGTGACTTAGGGCATCAGCCACTACATTGGCCTTCCCCGGATGATATAAAATAGTGACGTCATAATCCTTGAGAAGCTCTAACCATCTCTTCTTACGCAAATTCAAATCCTTCTGCTTCAGCAGATACTGCAGACTACGATGATCGGTGAAAATCTCAAACTGCACTCCATACAAATAATGGCGCCAAATCTTCAAGGCATGAACAATGGCAGCTAACTCAAGATCGTGCACTGGGTAATTCTTCTCGTGCACCTTCAACTGTCTGGACGCGTAGGCAATCACTCTACCATCCTGCATTAATACTGCTCCCAAGCCAACTCTTGAAACATCACAGTAGACTGCATAAGAACCCGAACTAGTAGGCAAAACCCGTACTGGATCTGTGGTCAATGATGACTTGAGCTTCTAAAAGCTCTCCTCACACTCATCGGACCACCTAAATGGAGCACCCTTCTAGGTCAATCTGGTCAAAGGTGAAGCAATAGAAGAGAATCCTTCCACAAAGCGACGGTAATATCCCGCCAAACCAAGGAAACTCCTATTCTCTGTAGCTGAGGACGGTCTAGGCCAACTCTGCACCACCTCAATCTTCTTCGGATCTTCTTCGTGCCCCAAGAAAGCTACTAAACCAAGCCAAACTCACACTTGGAGAACTTTGCATAAAGCTTCTCCTCCCTCAACCTATGAAACACAACCCTCAGATGCTGAGCATGCTCCTTCTGGCTACGAGAATACACCAGGATGTCATCAATGAACACAATGACAAAAGAATCAAGGTAAGGTTGAAACACGCTGTTCATCAAATGCATGAACGCGACTGAGGCATTAGTCAGCCCAAATGACATAACCAAAAACTCATAATTACCATATATGGTCCTGAAAGCAGTCTTCGGAATGTCAGAATCCCGAATCTTTAACTGATGATACCCGTACCTCAAGTTAATCTTGGAGAACACTCTAGCTCCCTGAAGCTGGTCAAACAAGTCATCAATATGGGGCAAAGGATACCGGTTCTTTGTCGTAACCTTGTTCAGCTGCCGATAATCAATACACATGCGCATAGAACCATCCTTTTTCTTCACAAACAACACCAGTGCACCCCAAGGTTACACACTAGGCCGAATGAACCCCTTATCTAGGAGTTCCTAAAGCTGCTCTTTCAATTCCTTCAACTCTGCTGGTGCCATACGGTAAGGTGGAGTAGAGATAGGCTGGGTGACTGGCACCAAGTCAATACCAAAATTAATGTCCCTGTCAGGTGGCATGCCTGGCAAGTCTGCAGGGAATATGTCTGGAAAGTCACGGACCACTGGAACAGAATCAACAGAAGGAGTTTCATTACTAACATGCCTCACGAAAGCAAGATAAGATTCACACCCTTTCTCAACCATGCGCTGAGCCTTCAAATAAGAAATCACTCTGCTAGGCACATACTCAACAAACCCTCTCCACTCAACTCTAGGGACTCCGGGCATAGCTAGGGTCACGGTCTTAGCGTGACAATCAAGAATAGCATGACATGGGGATAAACAATCCATGCCCAGTATCACATCAAAATAAACCATATTGAGTAACATCAAGTCAACTTGGGTCTCCATACCCCCAATAGATATAACACACGACTGGCACACACGGTACACAACAATAGTATCGCCCACCGGAGTCGAAACATGAACAAGTGTAACTAAAGACTCACGGGGCATATTTAGAAAGTTAGCAAAATACGACGAAACATAGGAGTATGTGGAACCAGGGTCAAATAAATCCAAAGCATCACTGTGACAAACTGAGATAGTACCTGTAATCACAGCATCAGACACCATAGCATCAGGCTTAGCTGGAAGTGCATAGATACGTAGCTGGCCTCCACTTGCTCGACCTCCCCCTATGGGGTGGCCTCTAGTTGCTTGACCACCACCCCTAGCTGCCTGACCACCACCCCTAGCTGCCTGGGTAGGTGGTGAAGTGACTGGGGATGAAGTCGAGGGCCGACCCCTCTGCTGAGATGAACTACCATGACGACGAGGACACTGCCTCCACATATGTCCAAACTCTATAGACTCAAAGCAACTACCTAGAGCTGGAGATGGGGATTGAAGGGAACCCCTGCTACTAGGATAGCTACCAGATGAACCATGCATAGAAGAAACCTGAAATGATGATGCTCTGGAGGAGCTCTGAGCTGGAAGTGCACTAAAGGTAGAACGTACTGGATGAGAGCTGCGGAGACCCTACCCCGAAGATGCACCACTATAAGCTGGGGGAACTAGCTGAGGAGGTCTGAATGGGCGACCTCTGCTGTGTTGAAACTGCCCTCTGGAAGGGACACCACTGAAGCTACCTGATCCCCGAGGCTTCTTGGACCCCCTCTCCTCTCGCTCCTGTCTCCGAACCGACTCAATGTCCGGAGCAATGTCAACAACCTGCTCGAATGTAGCCCCATACACTCTCTCCCTCGTCATCAAAATACGGAGCTGGTAAGTGAGACCATCTACAAACCTCTTAATCCTCTCCGTATCAGTAGGGACTAACTTAGAAGCATGCCGAGCCAACTCAGAAAATCGTATCTCGTACTGCTTAACTGACAGCTCTCCTAGGCGCAGCTGCTCAAAATGCCTGCGTTGCTCCTCTCTGTGTGGCTGAGGATCATACTTCTCCAAAAAGATCGTGGAGAACTGCTTCCATGTGAGGGGTGCTGAACCAACCGGCCTACACCTCTCAAATGCCTCCCACCAAGTGAAGGCAACACCAACAAACTGAAATGTAGCAAATGAGACCCCACTGGTCTTCAGAATACCAGCAGTACAGAGTATCCTCTAACACTTATCCAGAAAACCCTGGGCATCCTCGCCCTCTGTGCCGCTGAAAGTCGGAGGCTGAAGTCTACTAAACCTCTCCAGCCTGCGCTGATCTTCCTCGAGCATAACTGGGACCACATAGTCCTGAAATGGGGCAACCGGATGGGCTGGGACTGCCTCCGGTGTTTCAAGGCCCTGTACAACCTGCTCAGGTGTCCGGCAGCTGGAGTCTGAGTGCCTCCCCCGGCCAGAGATGTAGCGGCAGTAGTAGACATAGAAACAACCTGAGCCAAACTAGTACATACTGTCAGAATTTGAGCCAAGGTCTCCTAAAGACCCCGAATGACAATGGGCACTGCCGGTGCCTGAGCCTGTACCGTTGGAGCACCCGTGGTAACTAGGGATTTTACATTAATTTACACTCTTTCTTGCTTAAGGTTTGGATGAAATTTTATGCAAAATAATCCCAAAGGCTTACTTGTTGTGCTTGTTGCAGGGTTTAGTCAAAAAGGGTGACAAATAGTTAAAAACCTGCTAAAAAGGAGTGAAACATGCACAAGTACCAAGAACAAGCATAAGCAAAGTCCAACTGACCAGTGTGGACCGCATTCCACTTTGTGCGGTCCGCACTGAAGAGATTCAGAGAGCACATTTTGAAGGCCAAACCACCGCGGACCGCAGTCCACTTTGTGCGGTCCGCACTAAAGAGATTCAGAGAGTACTTTTTGAAGGCCAAACCACCGCGGACCGCACTCTATTTTGTGCGGTCCGTACTGAGGAGATTCAGAGAGTATTAATTTTGAAGGCCAGAAAACCAACGCGGACCGCAGTCCATTTTGTGCAGTCCGCACTGAAGCCACCGCGACCACGGTGCATTTTATGCGGACCACGGTGGCCAAGTTCAGAGACTCATTTTTTAAAGCCAAAGACCTCAGCGTGGCCGCAGTCTATTTTGTGCGGTCCACAGAGACCCCGCATAGGTATTTTTGTCCAGAATATTCGGCTTAGTATAACCCATTTTTAGGTCAGCTTTTGTACTCTGATATATTCAGGAGCTCGTGAACGATATTGTTACGTTATTTTGAGTAATTTTAGAAGTGGTTTAACATTGAATATTTCAATTTTAGCTTGTAATTCAATTATATGGGTTATTCTTCATCTATTACTCTGATTTCTTCTCTTGTCATGAGTAGCTAAACCCATTAGCTAGGGTTGTGGCTCAACCCTAGTGTGGGTGTTTGATGGGTCCTTTAAATTAAGGCTTAGATGTTTATGGGTGATGTGTATTTGGGCTGATTTGAGGTTTTCATGTTAAAATCAGTGGTTGTAATTGGTGTTTATTTGACTTGGGTTCTTCTTGAGAAAGAGAACTTGAGTCTAGAAAATCAGTCCAACAAGGAATTGGGACGAAATCAAGAGATTGGTAGTCCTAATTAACGAGTTAAACCTAGAGATAGTAAAACCCTACTTGAGCCTATATTGCTTGCATAATTTTGACATCCATTGGTCTCGAGAGAGGCAATTAGGGAAAAGCTACTCAATCTACCGAGAGGTATAGAGTGGGTAATCCCGTGTATTGGCTATATCACAATTCCCTTTATGACATCTTTGCCTTAGGTATTGGAATCCCGTTGAGTACTCACCTAGGAGAAAGTCATAGCCCTAGTCCTCTTTATCTATTAAGAAACACTCAAAAAGGCATTATTTAGTTAATTAGCTATTAGCAATTAGTCTAAACCGTAGCTCTAATATAAAACCAAAAGTATGAAAAGTGCAATTAAGAGCATGAAACACTACTAGATCACTTAGGAACTCAACTCCCATAATCGTAACTCCCTGTGAATTCGATTCCGACCCGTTCGGGTAAAAGCTACATTGACCCTCATCTTGCTACTATTTAGTAGTGTAGGTGGGCGCCGATCACTTTTTGACGCTGTTGCCGGGGAGTTATATGGTGTTGATTATCTACGTGAATAGTGGTGTTAAGTGTTTTTCTTTCCTTTTTCTGTTAACGTGTGTGTTGAATCAATTCAGGTTCTAATGGCGGATCCTTTGGGAAACATCACTATGGGGGAGGAGGTATATGATAACCAAGTAGATGAAATAAACAAAGTAGCACCTCCCATACGGGGCCGACATGCCAATATTAATGAGTACATTCCAGACCCTCCCCTGCTTCCATCTCCCAGAGCAGCCCCTCGGGTCCTTCCAAACGAGGGGTACGCTAGTGCTATTGTCCCGCCTAGAATCCGGGCGGGAAATTTTCAAATCACAAATGTGATGCTGACACTCTTTGAGCAGCGTGGCTATTTCACCGGACCCGCCCACCAAAATACGTACAAGAATATAAAGGGATTCGTAGATACATGCTGGGGAAGTAAGCAGACGAATGTCTCAGAAGATGTTTTGAGGCTTTTGTTGTTTCCCTTCTCTCTTAGAGAAAAGGCACTTGTTTGGCTCGAAAGACTTCCTAACTACTCCATATCTACATGGGACAAGCTAGCAGACAAGTTCATTGCAAAATTTGTTTCTCCCAGTCACATGGCAGCGCTTAAAGATGAAATATTGGCTTTCAAACAAGAGCCAAATGAGCCTTTTCATGATATTTGGGAGCGCTACCGGACCATGATAAAGGAATGTCCAAACAATGACATGACTGAAGACATGATTCCGCAAACTTTCTACCGGGGCATAAACACCGTCAATCAATGTGGGGTCAATCAATTGGCCGGTCGAAATTTCATGAAGTTGACTTACCCCGAGGCATGTGAGATCTTAGATGAGATGGATGACACATCGTCAGCATGGCAAAGTAGAGAAAACGTACCTCAGGGTGATTCTGGTATTAATGGTCTCCACAAAGAACTTCAAGAACATGGGCAAGCAATTGCCGAGCTCACTACCACTATGAACCAACTTGCGAAGGCACAACTTCAATAATTACAAGGGCCGAAGCAAGTAAATGCCATGGAGTGAGTGAATGTGTTGGTGAAAGTAAGGAGACCTTGAGGAAATCCAATGCAAAGCAACAATGATCAAGGTGACCAAGGACCAAGTGGGTATAGCCAAGAAGATTCATATGATGATCAAGATGAGGATGTCATGTATGCTAACAATTATCAAAGTCAAGGGAACAATCAAAGCAACAATCAAAACTGGAACAACCAAGACAACAATCAAAATTGGGGTAATCAAAGACAACGCAGTTGGAACAATAACAACAATTCACGAAACTGGGGGAACAACAACAACCAACAATGGGGAAACAATAATGGGAACAATTGGAGCGGAGGCAATAACAACAACAATTGGGGTGGTCATGGTAACCGAGGGTCGGGCTTTCAAAGGCCCCCCGATGTACCAACAATCAAGCAATCCACCCTTGCACCAAGCTCAAGGCCAAATCTCATCAAGTAATGACACGGGGAAAATTGAACAAATATTCAAGCAAATGATGGAGCGCAACACAGACTCCGATGCTCAATTGGCTTTCCACAACACCTCCATTAGAAATATTGAAGTACAAATGGGCCAAATGTCTTACGCCTTGAACACACGCCCAAAGGGAGCACTACCGAGTGATACGGTGGTGAAGCCCAAGGGTGGGAACAACAATAATACCGGTCACGCCATGGCGGTGACCACAAGAAATGGAAGAGGTGGTGAGGCGACTTCTTCTAGACAAAAGAGAATTGTTGATGATGATGAATTACCAATTGAGGTTGAGCAAGTGGTGGAAGAGCCAACTACTAGTGAGGTGAGAATTGACATTCATGATAATGGGGAGGATTTGAAAAGGGACGTAAACCCGTCTAGGGAACACATGATTGATATGCCAGAACCGGTGGTCCCAAAATCCAAGGCACCATTGCCTAGGCCCCCTCCTCCATATCCTCAAAGGTTGGCGAAGCAAAAGCAAGATAGACAATTCAAGAAATTCATCGACAAGATGAAGAGTCTATCCATCAATGTCCCTTTGGTTGAAGCTTTAGAGCGAATGCCCGGGTATGCCAAGTTCATGAAGGATTTGGTCACAAAGAAAAGTTCTATGGAGTGAGAAACTATAAAGATGACTCACTAAGTGAGTGCCATAGTGCACTCAGTGGCACCCAAGCTTGAAGACCCCGGGGCATTTACCATTCCTTGTACAATTGGGAGTGCAGATTTTTCTAAGGCTTTGTGTGACCTCGGAGCTAGCATAAACTTGATGCCATATTCGGTCTTTAAAACATTGGGGATTGGTCAACCTAGGGCTACCTCTATGCGTCTTCAAATGGCGGATAGAACTATGAAGAGGCCTCTAGGAATCATTGATGATGTATTGGTGCGGGTTGACAAGTTCATTTTGCCCGCGGACTTTGTTATCTTGGATTGCGAAGTGGATTATGAAGTTCCCATCATCTTGGGAAGGCCCTTCCTTGCAACGGGGAAAGCCTTAGTTGACGTGGAGACCGGTGAGCTCACTTTCTGGGTGGGCAATGAAAAGGTTGTGTTCCATGTTTGCAAGTCAATGAAGCAGCCCAACAACACAGAAGTATGCTCTTCCATGGACCTTGTCACCGAGGTCATTATTGATGATGCAAACTCTATGATAAATGTTGAAGATCCAGTGGAGGAAGCTTTATTGAACCATGATGACATTTTGGTGGATGGCTTAATTGAGAGCACCAATGCTCTACAAGGCATGGGTTCTTATGCATATGGCCCTAGAAAGCTATCCTTGGACTTAGAAAATCAGAAAACTCCTCCGACAAAGCCTTCAATTGAAGAGCCACCAACATTGGAGTTGAAGCCACTTACACCACACCTCAGGTATGAATATCTTGGTCCCTCTCGTACTTTACCTATTATACTTTCATCTTGCCTAACCCAATTTCAGGTAGACTCCACTCTAAAAGTGCTAAAGAGGAGGAAGAAGACCATATAATGGACACTTGCTGACATTCGGGGAATAAGCCCCGCATTTTGCATGCACAAAATCATTCTTGAGGATGGAGCAAAGCCTTCTGTAGAACACCAATGAAGGCTCAATGAAGAAATGCAAGAAGTGGTGAAGAAGGAAATAATCAAGTGGCTTGATGCAGGGGTTGTCTACCCAATCTCGGATAGTGCTTGGACTTCTCCGGTCCAGTGTGTTCCAAAAAAGGGTGGTATGACAGTGGTCCAAAATGACAAAAATGAACTTATTCCAACAAGAACGGTCACATGTTGGCGGGTAGGCATGGATTACCGCAAGTTAAACAAAGTGACTCGCAAAGATAATTTTCCCTTGCCTTTCTTGGATCAAATGCTTGACAGGTTTGCTGGCAGGGCTTTCTATTGCTTCTTGGACGGGTATTCAGGCTATAACCAAGTCTTGATTTCCCCATAGGACCAAAAAAAGACTACCTTCACGTGTTCGTATGGTACGTTAATCCTTCTCCAGGATGCCTTTTGGACTTTGCAATGCACCCGCCACATTTCAGAGGTGCATGATGGAAATCTTTACTGATATGGTTGAAGACTTCCTCGAGGTATTTATGGATGATTTCAGCGTAGTGGGGGACTCCTTTGATGAATGTTTGAGCAATCTGGACAAAGTCCTCGCTAGTTGTGAAAAGACCAACCTAGTGCTAAACTGGGAAAAATGCCATTTTATGGTGGAAGAAGGGATAGTGTTGAGCCACAAAATCTCGAGAAATGGAATTGACGTAGACAAGGCGAAGATTGAAGTGATTTCTAAATTGCCACCTCCCACTTCGGTAAAGGGAGTCTGGAGCTTTCTTGGGCATGCCGGGTTCTACTGGCGTTTCATTAAGGACTTCTCAAAGCTGGTCAATCCTCTTTGCAAATTGCTAGAGAAAGATGCCAAGTTCAACTTTGATGACAATTGTATGAAGGCATTTGAGCTATTGAAGCAAAAACACTTCCACGCCAATTATCACTGTACCCGATTGGAGCTCTCGTTTTGAGCTAACGTGTGACTCTAGTGATGTGGCTGTGGGAGCGGTTTTAGGCCAAAGGGTGAACAAGATATTTCACCCCATCTATTATGCTAGCAAAATAATGAGCTCGGCCCAAATGAACTACACTGTCACCGAGAAGGAGTTATTGGCAATAGTATTTGCGATGGAGAAATTTCTTCCTTATCTTATGGGTGCCAAGGTCATAGTTCACACCGACCATGCGACACTCCGGTATCTCATGACAAAAAAGGACTCTCAAGCGAGACTCATGCGGTGGGTGTTGTTACTTCAAGAGTTCGACTTGGAGATAATTGATAGAAAGGGAAGTGAAAACCAAGTGGCCGACCATTTCTCCCGATTGGAGGAACAAGGTCGACCTAGTGATGGGATTAAAATTGATGATGGCTTCCCGGATGAACAACTTCTTTCTGTGTCAATGCAAGAAATGCCATGGTTCGCAAACATTGCCAACTATCTTGTCACTAGTGTTGTTCCTCTTGAGATCTCTTCCAACCAAAGGAAGAAACTTAGGATGGATAGCATGGATTTCTATTGGGATGAACCATACTTATTCAAGATTTGCACTGACGGTGTCATCCGGCAATGTGTACCAGAAGAAGAACAAAGGTCGATTCTGGAGTCATGCCACTCCTCACCTTATGGTGGTCATCATCGAGGGGTAAGGACCGCTTCAAAGGTGATAAGTTGTGGTTTCTTTTGGCCTACATTGTACAAAGATTCTAGTGACTTAGTCAAGAGATGTGACGAATGTCAAAGAGCAGGGGGAATTTCAAGGAAAGATTAGATACCTCTCAATACCATTCTCGAAGTGGATATTTTTGATGCATGGGGTATCGATTTCATGGGCCTGTTTGTTAGTTGTGGGAACACATACATTCTCATGGCGGTTGATTATGTTTCTAAATGGGTTGAAGCCGTGGCTCTACCCAACAATGAGGCCCGGAGTGTTATTGCATTTCTCAAGAAGAGCATTTTTACAAGGTTTGGCATGCCTCGTGCAATCATTAGTGATGGGGGGTCACATTTATGTAATAGAGCTTTTGACACTTTGCTTGCAAAGTATGGTGTCAATCACAAAGTTTCCACTCCTTATCATCCCCAAGCGAGTGGCCAAGTTGAAGTCTCAAATAGGGAAATCAATAATATATTGTCAAAGATGGTCAATGCAAATAGGACCGATTGGTCAAAGAAGTTGGATGATTCTCTATGGGCTTATAGGACTGCTTACAAGACCCTGATCGGTATGTCTTCGTACCAATTGGTGTTTGGAAAAGCTTTCCATCTACCGGTTGAGTTAGAGAACAAGGCCATGTGGTCCTTGAGAAAGTTGAATCTTGAATGGGACGTGGCAGCCAATCTTCGTGTGGAGCAGCTTAATGAACTTGATGAATTCAGATTCCATGCCTACTCCAGTTCGTCCTTGTACAAGGACAAAATGAAGTACCTTCATGATAAATATGCTCGTGGAAAGGAGTTCAAAGTAGGTGTTTTTGTTCTCTTGTTCAACTCTCGGTTACGTCTATTTACGGGAAAGCTTAAGTCAAAATGGAGTGGACCTTTTGAAGTTATGTTTGTGACTCCGTTTGGTGCACTTGATCTAAAGAACAAAAGTGGGGAGATTTTCAGAGTTAATGGGCGCAAGGTCAAACACTACCTGGGCAATATTGATGACAGCCATGTGGTGGCACTTCTCCATCTTAAGTGAATTGAGGGTAACCTGCGTCGTGCCGCGACGTTAAATAAGGCGCTTCTTGGGAGGCAACTCATGTGTTTTTCATTGATTTTCTTTGTAGTGTTGGATCCGTTTTTGGACTAACTAGTTGTGGGATGTTGTAGGATTATTTTGATGCAGTGCACAGGGCTAAGTTGGAAAAATATATCTCTAAAGTTTGCAATGCGGACCGCGGTGCATTTTGTGCGGTCCGCAAAGCTGTCTCACCAAAAATTCACTCTTTGAAGTTGACACCGCGACCACACTGCCATTCTGTGCGGTCCGCGGTGGACCACTGCGACCGCGATTGTTTTTTGTGCGGTCCGCGTTAAGCAAGTGCCCAGTCCCAACAAAGTTGAGCACCGTGGACCGCGATCATTTTGTGCGGTTCGCAGTGGAGGTAAGTAACGTGGGTCCCATGCCAAAATTCTATAAATAGGGCCTAAGGGTCTCATTTTACACTTTTCGCTCCTTGCTATCTCAACAATAAAAATTTCACTGTGCATCACCCTTGCTAATTTCAAGTGATTCATCTCATTCATCTCATCTTCATCCTACATCTAGTAAGTTTAATTTTGTCCCCCTAACTTCTTAATTTTGTATTTTCTTGTTTAATTAGTAGTTTTTCTTTTTCTTTCTCCCCTTTTGCTTCTTTAATCCATTAATCATGTGTAGGGGTTGTTTCACAATGCTTAATTTAGACACATTTTTATTAATTACACTGATTAAACACCTAGGGTATCAATAACATGTGCATTTAAACTTGAATTAAATTAAAATTGAAACCCTAGGATAGGACTCTGTGAGTTCCGCGGTGCTTTTGTGCGGACAAGGGTGCTTTAGTATCACACAAGTCCCATATGAGGACCGCGGACCGCGATGAATTTTTTTGCAGTCCGCGGTTCTTTTTGTGCGGTCCGCGATGATCATCTTCAGAGAGTGGGTATTCTGAACCCCACCTCAGTGCGGACCGCAGTAGTTTTTGTGCGGTCCGCGATGATCATCTTCAGAGAGTGGGTATTCTGAACCCCACCTCAGTGCGGACCGCAGTAGTTTTTGTGCGGTCCGCGATGATCATCTTCAGAGAGTGGGTATTCTGAACCCCACTTCAGTGTGGACCGCGGTTCTTTTTGTGCTGTCCGTGGTGACCTTTTTCAGAGTGTGGGTAGTCTGAACCCCACCTTAATGCGGACTGCGGTTGTTTTTGTGCGGTACGCGATGCCTTAATGCGGACTATAGTGCATTTTGTGCGGTCCGCGGTCTGCAACTTCTGCAACTCCAACTCCACATACCTGCTACCTTTGTGTTCACTAATCAATCCACTGATTGGCCACTAATAAACTTTACATGATTTCAACTTGCAGATTATGGTTCAGTCAAGAGGTGGTGGTCGAAAACCAAGCGGAAAGGGAGATCAAATTAGCACCCCAATTCCGGCAAGCCATAAAAACCACCAGAAAAACAATCAGAGCCTTGGATATAGCTTCTTCCCAATCGGGAAGTGAGTAAACCCTCCGGAGAGGCATCTGATTTAGACAGTACCAGAGTTTGTCCCAGACTTTCCGGAGAGGTTCAGATTGACAAATGAACCTTCTGACTCCCCTCCTGCCCAAGCATCAGCACATTCTGAGTCGTCTGAGGGCTCAACTGCAAGGAGTGATCGTGAATACTCCACCTCACCCACAACTTCACTATCGGGTGAGCACTCCGAAGAAGAAGAAGCAGGGGATGAACCCCAAACAGGGGGAATTGAGAGAATAAGAAATCCTGAAGCATGGCAAGATCGGTTTGTGAGTGAACCGGCCTTTCATAAATTCTGGGAATGGTGGCCTTAGAAGAAATTGATCCTGGAGCGAAAGTTCATCAAAAGAGATCTTCTGCCAGACAACCCTAATGTGCTAAAACAGTTCACAAAAAGAAAAGGCTGGGACTACTTCAATTGCCGGGTGGTGGAGGCAAATGAGCAGCTAGTCAAGGAGTTTTACATTAATGTTGCCTATGTTAAACATGACTCCAAAGCGACAAAGGTGCGGAATCTGCCAATGTTTTTTGATGGGAATGCAATAAATGGGTACCTTAACTTCGATGATGAGGATGAGTCAGAGTACTTTGAGAAGTTGAACTTGGGAGTTGATGCCCATCCATGGCTAGCTGAACATTTGGCAATCTCGGGTACCACCCCAGACTGGTTGCAAGCAGGGAAAGTGATTGTGAGGAGAACATTAAACTTTGAAGCTAAAGGTTGGGAGACATTCATGTGTAGCAGGCTAGACCCCACCTTTCACGAAAACTCTCTTCCTCTCAGTCGTGCTGTGCTGGTGGCCTCAATCATGGCAGGGTACTAACATCGGGAATGTGATGTCACAGGTAATTAGTCGGGCGGTGAATGAAGGTGACAAATCCTACCCTTTCCCCATCTTCTTGACTATGTACTTTGAGGACCAAGATGTAGAGGGGAGGAAGTTTGATGTAAAGGTGAAGCCAAAGGCTCCGTTCTCCTGGTAAAGCTTTCAGGGTGATGACAACCCCAAGAGCAAGAATTTCAAAGGAAAAGCCATTGTTTCCACTGGCCAGTCTGAAGAGCCAGTGGTTGTAGTGGCATCTACTCAGCCTGCCTCAGCCACCCCAGACATTGCTCCAGGCCCCTCCACTTTAGTAGCCCCAGGCATTCCTGCATCACGGGCATACCCTCTGACTGCCCACCGACTAAGCCAGACCCTATCCAGTATCAACAACTGGATGCAGGTAGCTATTTCTAAGCTGTCTGTCCTTTCTGCGACGATGGCAGCCCAAGCTGCACCTCCTCTGCCACAGGTCCCACAGTCCGTGGAGGACACTCTCAAGGAGCTTTTGGGAAACCAGAAGAAGATCCTTGAGAACCAAAAATTGATTCAGGACGCTATTGGCAATCATGGAAAGGCACTGAAAGATCTTGCCAAGGGGACTAAGAAGTTGAGAAAGACACGTGCCTCCAAGGAGTTAGTGAAGAAGTTACGGGAGGATATAGATAAGATGAAGGCAGACCATTTGCCTTTGGACCTGCTATTGCATGACCCAGCTGCCCAACATGAGTTAGAGCCGGAGATAGAGAGGCCAACAAAGAGGAAGAGAGTGATTCCTAGTACTGAGGGTATTGTTATAGAGTTGGCGGACCCGCATGGAGGTACCTCGAGTCAGCCAAAACTGCCAGTACAATTCCAGGTTACATAAGAGATCCAGGTCCCGATGGAGACACATGATTCTGAGGACCAGTCACCGGCTCCCATGCAGTCCACAGACCCTGGGACCCATACTTAGGATCCTATGCAGACGGAGGGCCTATATGGAGTTTCTCTTTAGTCTTTCTCCTTCTATTTGTGCTATTTTTGGTTAGTTAGCATTTAGGACAATGCTAGCTCTAATTTGAGGGGGTATCCCTATTTTGGATTTGGATGAATGTACATATTTGATACTACTTTTATTATGTTTTTTTTTGCTTTTGGTAAGTACATAACTTTACAATTCTAGTACTTTTCGTATTTCGTACATTTGGTATGTATATAAAGTTACTTTCTGATGTATATATTCATTCCCCCCTATGTATATTCGATTAATTCCCCTCTTGTATATATTCATTCTACTTTACGCATTTTACTTCTCGCATTTTTCCTTTTCATAGCTTATTATTTTATTTTCGTAGCTTCTTGTTTTGAATTTTCGCGTGCAATAAGCCTTTGGTTTTCTTAATGCCACGGTTCTTTTCAAAGGTGGATTTTGTGTGAACCGGGTGGCTCTTCCCGAGTATGGATGGTGTGACAACCTTCTTAAGGGTTTGAGTCTGTTTTTCTTTTTACTTTTTGTGTAAATAGTAGTTAGTGAATAATGGTTCCTCAAGCAATGCTTCACTTGGGCCAAACACATTTGCCTTTGATCCTATGGTCAAAAATAAATCGTTGTGTTTAGGATGGTGAAAGTTGTGATCTTGAGACTCTTGTGTTGACCGATAATCATCAAGTGGTTTTTCGGGACCATTGTGTTGCTCAAATCATAGCTAAGGTCATTGTGGGCCCCCAACTCTGTTTCTTTAGCAATCCCATAACTTGAGTGGTGAGAATTTAAATTGCATGTTCAAGTCCCGTGCCATTAGTCTAGAACTTGACCTGAATGTTTGTCTAGGCAAATCCTAATTGTAGTTTGACTTGAGATGTGATTATAGTCTCTCCTTGATCCGAATGATGACTTGAACATTTCCATAACCTACCAATGACAATTTCCCTAGTCAACCCTTTTGAGCCTTAGACCTTTTTCTTTCAAAAACCATAATACAAGCCTTTACCCGTTCTTACCCTTTCTTGGCACCCCTTTTTGCTTTAGCACAAGGCAAAAACGTAAGTTTGGGGGAGAGACGAGGAATGCAACAAAGTGAAAAAGAAGGTACAAAAAAGGAAGAAAAGGAAAGGCAATGCAAAAGAAAGAAAAGAAATTCAAAAAAAAAAAAGTCAAAAAGAATGAATAATTTAGAAGAAGTAAAGGGAATCAATGAAAGAAAAGAGATTAAAGGTGTGGAATGCTTAGAAAGGAGAAAATTGATTAAAATGAACAAGAAGGAGTGACAATATGTTTCTCTAACCTCTCAGAAAGAGCATAATGACTCAAGAAGTTAAGAGAATGTGCACAAAAGGTGAAACAAATGAAGTGCTTAAGGGAAGATGGTACCTACCTAGACCAAATATTTCCTACCTTGAACCAAAAGACTTCATCATGTATCCACAAAAGTCTTATATGATCCTGAGTTGAATGAAGCTTACATTAGTGGCGACTCACATAAGGGGCAAGCCTATGGTACTTTGAGCCGGACTTGAGTCTTTTCCTTGAGAGAGATGAGTGAACTCCCATTATCCTCGTTCTGAGTGTTACAATCTTAAAGTGAGGTTTGCTTAGGGAGAGTTGAGGAGTATGAGTTTGGGTTCCACAATGACCAAAGTAGTAGTAAGAGTTACATTGATGAGTCGAGTCAACTCTTGATGCTCTTGTGTCGCACTGAAATCCATGGTGTTAAAAGGTCAAATGTTGTTAATGATTCATTTGCATAGAGGGAAATTGTTAGTCCCAATTGATGCTAGAAGAACTTACCTTAGGACAACTGAATTTTCTTGGACTTACTCAAAAAGGGGTGGGACTTATTTTGTTTGCTTGAGGACAAGCAAAAGCTTAAGTTTGGGGGAGTTGATAACTAGGTATTTTACCTTAATTTACACTCTTTCTTGCTTAAGTTTTGGATGAAATTTTATGCAAAATAGTCCCCAAGACTTACTTGTTGTGTTTGTTGCAGGATTTAGTCAAAAAGGGTGACAAATAGTCAAAAACCTGCTCAAAAAGGAGTGAAACATGCACAAGTACCAAGAACAAGCACAAGCAAAGTCCAACTGACCAGTGCGTACCGCAGTCCACTTTGTGCGGTCCACACTGAAGAGATTCAGAGAGCACTTTTTGAAGGCCAAACCACCGTGAACCGCAGTCCACTTTGTGCGGTCCGCACTGAAGAGATTCAGAGATTACTTTTTGAAGGCCAAACCACCGCGGACCGCAGTCCATTTTGCGCGGGCCGCACCGAGGAGATTCAAAGAGTATTAATTTTGAAGGCCAGAAGACCAACGCGGACCGTAGTCCATTTTGCGCGGTCAACACTGAAGCCACCGCGGCCGCGGTGCATTTTATGCGGACCATGGTGGCCAAGTCAGAGACTCAATTTTTCAAGCCAAAGACCTCAGCGCGGCCGCAGTCCATTTTGTGCGGTCCGCGGAGACCCCGCAGGGATATTTTTGTCCAGAAAATTCGTCTTAGTATAAATAGTTTCTTTCCCATTTTTAGGTCAGCTTTTGTACTCTGATATATTCAGGAGCTTGTGAACGATATTGTTACGCTATTTTGAGTAATTTTAGAAGTGTTTTAACATTGAATCTTTCCATTTTAGCTTGTAATTCAATTATATGGGTTATTCTTCATCTATTACTCTGATTTCTTCTCTTATCATGAGTAGCTACACCAATTAGCTAGGGTTGTGGCTCAACCCTAGTGTGGGTGTTTGATGAGTCCTTTAAATTAAGGCTTAGATGTTTATGGGTGATTGGTATTTGGGCTAATTTGAGGTTTTCATGTTAAAGTTAGTGGTTGCAAACATTAATTGGTGTTTATTTGACTTGGGATCTTCTTGAGAAAGAGAACTTCAGTCTAGAAAATCAGTCCAACAAGAAATTTTGACGAAATCAAGATATTGATAGTCCCAATTAACGGGTTAAACCTAGAGATAGTAAAACCTACTTGAGCCTATATTGCTTGCATAATTTTGACATCCAATTGGTATCGAGAGAGGGAATTAGGGCAAAGCCACTCAATCTACCGAGAGGTATAGAGTGGGTAATCCCATGCATTGGCTATATCACAATTCCCTTTATGACATCTTTGCCTTAGGTATTGGAATCCCGTTGAGTACTCACCTAGGATAAAGTCATATCCCTAGTCCTCTTTATCTATTAACAAAACACTCAAAAAGACATTAGTTAATTAGCTATTAGCAATTAGTCTACACCATAGTTCTAATATAAAACTAAAAGTATGAAAAGTGCAATTAAGAGCACGAAACAGTACTAGATCACTTAGGAACTCAACTCCCACAATCGTAATTCCATGTGGATTCGATTTCGACCTGTTCAGGTAAAAGCTGCATTGAACCTCATCTTGCTACTATTTAGTAGTGTAGGTGGGCGCCGATCAACCCGCAACGAGAACCTGATCCTGAATAGTAGGGGGATCCTCTGGTACTGTCCCGGCTGCTGCACGGTTTTGTCCCTTACCTCTACCACGACCTCGACCCCTCGTGGGTCCAGCTGGTGTCTGGTCACCCTGATCCGTAGCGCGTGTCCTCACCATCTGTGATAGAGTGAAACAACAAAAGTTTAGATTTCTAGAATCAATATAATGGCACGACATAGTTCAAGATAATGAGAGTTTTCCTAAGAAGTCTGTAGCCTCTTGAAGATAAGTACATACGTCTCCGTACCGATCCGTAAGACTCTACTAAACCTGCTCATGACCGTTAAGTCCTATGTAACCTAGAGCTATGATACTAACTTGTCACAACCTCAAATCCTAACAGGTCGTTATGGAGCCTATCGTGGAACTAGGCTAGCCAACCATCACATAACTACACATTTATTTTAATATAATTTCTCAAATCATTAATAACCAGCATAATAAGTATAAAAATTTCTCTAAGTCTTTAAGAAAGCATAATATAATCTGTCAGTCTAAACAAATCCCCCAGAACTGGAGTCAACCGATCACGGGCATCTAACAAGAAAACTAACAGTGCTAATGTCATAAACAATGTCTCGGAATAAAATACTAATACTAATGAAGGAAGGGAAATGGAGAAGCTGTGGACGCTGGACAACTACCTCAAAATCCCAAAGCTAATGCCGAACGAACGCAAGTGACTACTGCTCAGAACCAGTACCTGGATCTGCACACAGAGGTGCAGGGAGTAATGATGAGTACACGAACTCAGTAGTAATGAAAACAAATCAAGTCTGAAGATAAGAAATGCACAACACAAAAATGTGAAAACACCGAGTCTCCATATAGTATACATTTAATACATAAGTTTGAAAACAAATTTCAGTAAATATCCTTTGAACAAGTATATTTTCCCAAATGATTCTCAGTAAAACTCCAGTAATATCAGTTTGAAGGATGAAACGAATCATAATCTAAACTCAGTAAAATATCATTATAAACTGCCCCTTGGCCAAATCATCGCTCATAATCAATCACTCAACACCTCACCATCACTCAGTAACAGTCACTTAGCACCTCACAGTCACTCGTGCCTCCCAATCACTCATCACTCGGCACTCACACTCAATAGGTACCTGCGCTCACTGGGGGTGTGTACAGACTCCGGAGGGACTCCTATAGCCCAAGCGCTATAAACAAGCCAAATCATGGCATAAATCATCTCTTAGGCACTCAGCCTCTCTCATATAATAAATATCCTCATAATATAGGCTCTCGACCTCACTCAGTCATACACCCTCAACATGCCACTCGAGCCACAATAAACGGGGTTCTCGATCCCAAAACAGTATTTCATTTCAAGAAATAACAATTTCAACAAATCTGAGCGTCAACAATTTAACAAGAAAGACTGAGTGTAAAATCATAATTACTATGTGAGGAATATTAGTAAAATATCCACCAAGGGGTTTAAACAGATCGACACTAGGCCCCAAACATGGCTTACAACCCAAATATATCAAAATATAGTAATATTATTTAACATATGCTTTAAAAGCAGTTCACAAGTCAATAGTTGCCTCAAAAGGAACATATTTCCAAATTTCCAATTCGTGCACCCCCCACACTCGTCATCCAGTGTGCGCGTCACTCCAAAGCCGTGAAAGGATGTAAAGTCCGGGGTTTCATACCCTCATGACAGGATTTAAAGATATTACTTGCCTCAATCTAGCCCGAAAAGCTACTCCGCAACACGTTTGCCCCTCGAATCAACTTCCGAATGCTCCAAATCTATCAAGTTCAGATTTTTCACATCAAAATATGCCTAGGGGAATGAAACCCAATCGAAAAATATCAACTTTCTGCACAACACCCGAAATTAGCCAAAACCCGCCCCCGGGCCCACGTCTCGGAACTCAACAAAATTTATACCAAAACGATCCTCGTCCTCTCACGAGTCTATACATATGAAGATCTCTGAAATCGGAGACTGATTGACCCCTCAAATCCCCACTAAAAGGTCTCTTAAACTCAAACCCTAGTTTCCCCTTTTTCCACTGATGTTTCCTAATTAAACACTGTTAATTTGGTCCTTAATCACATATAATCAAGTTAATGAGTCCAAAAATCTTACCTCAATGAAGAACAATCGTTTCCCTCTTCAAAATCTCTCCAAAAGCTCTATTCCCGTTCAAAAATAGTGGAAAAGTGGGCAAAGGTCGCGAATTGATTTAATTTATACTGCCCAGGTATCCATCATCGCGAAGGCGACCTCCTTCCCGCATTTGCGAAGCACAAACTCCCTAGGCCCCAGTTTTACTCTCTACAAACGCACCAGCAACATCACGAACGCGATGAATCAGCAGGCCTACCCTGCACGAACGCGGCCGCTCTTCGCGATCACATATGCAAAATTCCTAGAGTCACCAGCCGCCCAAACTTCATCGCGAACGCATGCCCCTGACCGCGAACGCGAAGAAAAAATATGCAGCCTCCCCAATTAACCCTCCGCGAACGCGAGGCCCCACCCGCGAACGCGATGAACATTTTCTCTGCAACACAACACCAGCAAAAACAACCAAGTTCCAAACCAAAAATCGATCTGTTAACCACCCGAAACTCAGCCCTGGCCCCCAGGACCTCAACCAAACCTACCAACATATCCCATAACATCATTCGAACTTAGTTGAGCCTTCGAAACACCAAAAACAACATCAAAACACCGAAATCACCTCAAATTCAAGCCTATGAACTTTTGAAATTCCTAAATTCCACCAACTACGCCGAAACCAACCAAAACACATTCGATCAACCTGAAATTTTGCAAACATATCCAAAATGTTATTACGAACCTGTTCCAACTTTCGGAATTCTATTCTGACCCCTTTAGCCTATTTTCTACTGCCGACCGGAAATCGCCAAAAACTAACTTTCGTCAATTCAAGCCTAATTCTACACCGGACATCACAAAAATATTCCGAACCCACTCCTAAGTCCAAAATCACCTAACGAAGCTATACGAGACATAAAATCTGCATTTCGAGGTCGTTTACCAATAAGTCAACTCCCAGTTGACGTTTCCAACTATACAGATATTTTTAGAGACTAAGTGTCTCAATTCTCACTACAACCGTTCTGAACCCGAGCCAACCGACTCTTACACATCATAAACAGTATCACCAACCTATAACAAGGCGAAAAAGTAATAATAATGCATGTTCTACGTAACGACCGGCCGGGTCGTTACAATTTATTCTATAGGTAAGTCTATAATATGAATTAAAAAAGAAAAAGTCATAATATTAAAATGATTTTTTTTTAAAAAAGAAAGATAAAAGTTAATAATTTAGAGGATAAAATAGGTATTTTGGCAATCAAAAGTTTGTAAAATCAAGTTGAGTGACCTTCTGAGGGTTATATGTATAATTAAGTGACGTTGTTGCTACAAACGAAAGAAAGATGACTTTAGTAGATAATTATGGATAATCGGATAATTGAGTGACCATTTGAGTAGTGTACTCAATAATTAGCTGCATATGTTTATCTCTACAAGGAAAATACGAATGCTCAACATATTCGGCATGCACATGTCACGACCCAAATTCCCAACATTAAGGATCGTGATGGCGCCTTACACCACACTTGCTAGGCAAGCCAATGTTAGAACGTAGTCAATTAATTTCCATTGAAGACTACATCATTATAACAGAACAATTCAAGATAAACTAAAATTTATTTCTTCCATCGCATAAATCCACGAATAAAATAATAAATGAATAATGAAACCGAGCCTCTAACTAAATAATTAACCATAAGACTACCCCAGGACTGGTGTCACAATTCACGAACCACTAAGAATACTATAAATAATGGGCTGAAAAAAGTAATATAATTGTTTCGAATATATTAAAACAATGTCTATAAACCTAGGAGAAGACTCCAGGAATCTGCAGACGCCAGCATATCTACCTCGTGTCTCCGAATAATGAATGTGGGATACTAAGATCTCCTAACGCTGGCCGGTACCTGGATCTGCACAAAAGAGTGCAGAGTGTAGTATCATAACAACCGACCCCATATACTGAGTAAGTGCCAAGCCTAACCTCGACGAAGTAGTGACGAGGCTAAGCGGGGCAATGTAACTTGACCTGTAACAATATATATATATATATATATATATATATATATATAACAAAGCAAGAAAACTATTCTAACCAAAACAAGACAAATGAACTGTAACAATGAATAAAATAACTCAGTTGCCTTTTCCAGACCTCATATATAACCAAATTCTCACATAAATTTCCAAACATTTCCAAATATTAACTTTAAAAATAAGAGGAAGTGTAAAATACGTAAAGTAGTAGAGTAAAACAGAAAGTTTTTAAATCTTTAATTTTTCTTGGAAAAATCAGTAAAACATAGTTGTCTTACCTTATTGCTCCTTGTTGTGGCGTGAAACCCGCTCCCACTTGTCCACCCTTATTACACCTCCCTATATACCACCCTTATTACACTTGTTGCAGCGTGCAACCCGATCCCACCTGTCCACCCTTATCACTTCTTGTTGCCGCGTCCAACCCGCTCCCACCAGACCTATCATATCAATTTATTTATTTATGAAAACTTTCACAATTCAGGTCAAGCCTTTCACAATATTTTTGTGTCAACAATTGTAAACAGAGAACGATAAAACCCATAAACTTCATCAAATATCATCTCATAATGAAACCAACCAGAACATATGTAAATATCGTAACATTATCATCCAGCTCAATCCTTATGTATCGTAACAAAACTCAAAGGAACAACCAACACTTCTAACATAATTGAGACAATACATGACAGTAATTTAATGAAACCGAATAGCCATGTAAACCTCAATAATCATAAAGCAATTAAGCCATGAAGTAAGTAACTGGAAACGGGAAAAGAGATCATGTTAAATAGACAAATTTGGTAGTGCTTTGGTACTTGTCACCTTACCTATACACTACACACAAGCAATTTAACATAACAATGAGGTTGGGGATCCCTATTCCCTCAAGTCAAGGTTAAACCAAGCACCTACCTCGATCTCACAAGCAATTCACTGCTCTAGCACTGCCTTTCCTTTAGAATTTGCTTCTAATCCGCTCGAATCTAATCACAATTGGTTCGATGTCATCAATCATAGCCTAAAGGAATCAACTTTATTGAAAAACTATGGCTTTCCTATGTTTTCTTACCAAAATACAAAAATCGACCCCGGACCCGCTTGGTCTAAACTCGAGGTTCGAACCAAAATCCGTTTACCCAATTCGAGGTCTGAATCCCCAAATTTCGAAATTTCTAAGTTCTACCCAAAAACCCATTTTTTTACCATGAACACTCTAGAATTTTGGTTGTAATCTTGTTAGAAGTTGTTTGGAATTGAAAAGAATTAGTTGGAGATCACTTACCAATGGTTTGGAGAAGTTTGGGTCTTTGAAAAATCGCCTATGGAGGTTTAGGGTTTGATAGGATTGAAAAGAAGTGAAAAACCCGTCAAAAATCTGATATAACAAGTTGCCGGTCTCGCATTTGCGAACTGGAGTTCGCATTTGCGAACCTTGAGGTTTCCTGGAATTATCGCAAATGCGATAAAAATGTCGCATTTGCGACAAAGGGTGTTTCACATTTGCGACCCGAAATCTCGCAAATGCGAGAACGTAGGCTAGCCATTGACTTCGCAAATGCAAAGCCTGATCTCGCATTTGCGATATCTGAGGCATGCAACACCAAATGTTCAGTTGTTGGGTATTTTTCTAAGTCTAGACACTTCGTAACCTACCCGAAACTCACCCGAGACCTCGGAATTCCAAACTAAACATGCACACAATTCTTAAAAAATCATACGGACTTGCTCGTACGATCAAATCATCAAAATAACATCAAAATCTACAGTTTTAACCACAAAACTCAAGATTTCCTCAAGAACACTCAAATTTCTAACCTTTTAACCGGATGTCCAAATTACATCAAATCAACTCCAATTCTCATCAAATTTCACAAATAGGACTTAAATATCATAACAAACTTGTTATGGGCTCCGGAACCAAAATACGAGCCCGATATCATAAACTTCACATATTTTTTCACTTTTTTATTACTTGAATTAACCAGCAGAACAATTTTCTTCAAAATTATTTTCTAAGGCTAGGGACCTCGGAATTCAATTTCGGGCATACGCCCAAGTCCCATATTTTACTGCGGACCTCCCGGGATCGTCGGAATACAGATCCGGGTCCATTTACCAAAAATGTTGTCCAAAGTCAACTAAAATCAAATTTTAAAGCTAGAAATTACTATTTCTCATATTTTCACATAAAAGCTTTCCGGTTTCACACCCGGACAGCAGACGCAAATCGAGGTAATTCAAATTAGTCTTTCGATGTCTAATAAGCCTAGAATTAGGTCTAAATCTTAAAATGACTCCTTGTGTTATCACAATATCCACCTCTAAAACACACGTTCGTCCTCGAACGGACATAGAAGATTACCTGAATTGGCGAAAAAGTGTGGATATTTATTCTGCATGTCTGACTCGGACTCCCAAGTATCTGCCTCAATGGACTGACCATTCCACTGCACTCAAACTGAAGGATAACTATTTGACCTCCACTGACAAATTTACGGTCTAAAATGGCCACCGGCTCCTCCTCATAAGTCAAATCCTTGTCCAATTGAACAGAACTAAAATCTAACACATGGGACGGGTCACCATGATATTTCCGGAGCATAGACACATGGAATACC
>ML261595.1:11784-40352 GCA_005239495.1 Nicotiana undulata | reverse complement strand
TTGAGTTTCTTCAGTTTGTGGTTGAAAAGAACAAATGGACTAGCACAAAAGTCTACTGACCAGGTTTGCTTGACAACCTCTTTGAAAGTTGCATGATTCACCCAGAAGTTTAAGAACCTAAAAGGCTTCTTAATTATTTTAGCTTCTATGTCACATTTCAGCAACATAGGACAGTGATCAGAACCTATTTTGGACAGGTGAGTGATTTCAAGCCCAGGGAAGGTTTGTTGCAACTCCATATTGCCAAAACATATGTCTAACCTTTTAAAAATACAATCCTCATCAGATCTTCCATTCCACCATGTGAATATGCTCCCTTTGAACCCCAAGTCTGTTAGGTTACTTGTGTTGATGCAGTGTCTGAAATCATCTACTTCATTCAGAGAGACAGGTAGTCCCCCAAACTTTTCCTCCTCATCCCAAATCACATTGAAATCTCCCCCCACAAGCCATGGTAGGTTCATATCTGATGCCAGGTAGTATAAGGAGTCCCACAATTCTATTCTTTCAATGGCATCACACTTGGCATAAACCAATGTGAGCATAAGTTCAACATGAGTCTCAGTATGAAATAGTTTAAGAGTCAGTTGCTGTACTAAGTTATACACAATTGTTACCTCATACACCTCATCAATGAAGGCCCATATCTTGTTTGACACATTCACAATAGCCTGTGCTAGACCAATTCTCCTCCTGTATCTTTCTGCTTTGTGGGATTGTTGCATAGGTTCTAGGATTCCAATGAATTCAAAGTGATGTTGTTTGTGCATGTTAGTAAGTCTCTCAAAAGCCTGCATAGTGTTGACAGACCTGATATTCCATATAAGAGCATCCATTTATTGATTTCGAGTTTTGGATAGTGTCCTTCTAGTTTGAACCCCACCAGTTGGGGCAATTGATGTTTCCTTGTTCTGTTTTTTCTTTGTTTTAGCTGCTGATCTGCCCCTTTCCATATGTCTAGGTGAAATATCACCTTCCCTAGCCACATTAAAAAAGTTCTGGGCAGGTGAATCTTCATCCATGTCCCTATTAACCTAGTCTTCATGTATGTTAGTATCTTCTTCACCTGCTACTTGGTCTGTATTTTGCTGTGATTTACCAACTGTTTGCTCTGCTGTGTTACCCATATTTTGCATCTGCTTATTTGGACTCTCTATTTGTATTACAGGAGGTATTATGTTGACCACAGTTGCATCCCCTGCTTCCATATTTTTAGATTGATCACAGCCAGCATCAGTTTGTTCCAGGCCATCTTGAATGAGTTCAACCTCCCCTTGTACTGTTGCTGTTCCACCAGGATCAACCGGGTCTCCAGGATCAATTGGCTTATCTCCATTCAGCACCTCTACACTTTGTTGCACCTGGACATGGCTGGTCTCTGGGGCAGTTAGCATAAGTATACCATCTGATTGCTTTGCCTTGTTGACATCATTCACACTTGTATCCTCCTCATTGTTTGTATCTCCTCCATTTTCTTCCTCACTTTGCATCTCATCAGGTATGACTCCTTCCTCAGGATCCACTTCTGTTTGGTCATGCCATAGCCTACCTCCTGTCCATTTTACTCTTTCCCTATTCTGAAACATTTCAAAATCTGGATCTTCAACCTGTTCATTATTGTCATTCTTTTCCAATGCTTCCATAACTCCAGTGTATTGTGATGGTACCTCTTGGCATGAAGTGTTAACAGTCACCATATTGTCCTTGAAGGTCCTTTGTACCTAATGTACAGTAGACTCCTTAATTTGTTTCTCAGCCACTCTGTTGTCTTTTTTTCTGTTATCATCATGATTTGCAGCCTTCAAGTTAGGAGCAGCTGAACTTGCATTAGGGGCCCCAGGGTTGTCACCCTTTCTTGTTTCCTTGGTAACTTTTGTGGCCTTTTCCTTTGTCTTGTCTACAGTAGGTGTTTGGGGTCTGTTAGTTGGTGCATTAGCATTCAATCTTGTATGTGCTTGATCTTGATATGTAACCCCATCCACCACAATAATCTGATTATGTTCATCAGCCTCTTCACTTTCATCATTCAGGATTGCAAACTGATTTGCAATCTGCACTTGTTGTGGCACTATTGCATTTTCTTTGTGGACTGCAACTATTTCCTTTCCAGATGTGCCCACACCTTGAGTTTGTTTATCTTTCCCTTTGCCTCTATTATCCCTCACTTCTTTCCATTGAGGTCCTGGATTTCCTACTACTTTTCCACTCGACAGAATCATCAATGGAGCAGAATCATTCTTCTTTTGTCCTCGATCACCTTGTGCACCTTCTCCCCTTCTGATCTTCTACCTTGTTTCCCATAAGTTCAGGGTGTAATTTCCAACACTCTAACATTTCATGACCTTGTAGTTTGCATTCCTTGCAGTATTTAGGCAAGTAATCATAACTTATGTTTATCCACTTTGTTCTCACCTCTCCTGTACCATCTGTTTCAATGTCCATTCGAATCTTTTTAGGATGTTCAACAAGTAGGTCCACCAACACCTTCACACGAGCACAGCTTGGCCTTGTCTTGTTCACAGATGCCACATCCAGGTGCAATGGAGTACCCACAGCAGATGCCAACGCGAATAAACATTCTTTGACAAAGAATGTTGGGTTCATGTTTGGAAAAGAGATCCAAGCCATGACTTTTGGAATTTCTTCTTTAGGCTCAAATTTTGAATCATAAAGTAATGTTCTTAGTTGATATTCATGCTTATCTTTAACATAGTATACTACTTTTGATGTAAACGCAAGATAATCTTGCCACAAAGTTAGTCGAACTAGAACATGCCTGTCTCTCAAAAAACCAATATTGCATTCACCTTTAATGTCGCAGTGGATGGGTATAATTCGACGAAGTTCTTGAATTTCTGGCCATCCGTATGAAAACTTACACACAACAGCATATTTTAGACCTTCAATTATACTCATACGCTCAACCTTGGACTCCATGAATTTCACCATTGGTTGGCCTTGTAGAAAAGTTGCCCGTCTCATAGGAATTGGATCAACAGTAGCGTGCATAGCAGCAGTATTATTTGACGTGGGATTTACAGCCTTTGCATAATCCATAGGTTGGTTGTTTGTCACCTGGGCAGTCGCATTAGGGGTCGCAGGAGACTGGGCAGCAGGGTTTTGGGTCGTGGGGGGCTGCGCGATATTAGGGGGGGGGTTGGGGAGGCAGCCCAGCCACAGGTGGTGGCTGGCCGCCGGTGGCAGTAGCCATTAAAGGCGTCGGACAGTGTTTCTCTCTCTAGAATCTGATTTCTAGAGAGAAGGCAGAGAATATTGACACTAGGTGTTTGGAAAGGCCAAAAGCCATAGCTGTTATTGCTGGGTTTTTTTCTACAGCACTCAAGTATTCACTGCGATCACATAAATGGAGCTGCGATCGCATAGTGTTAGATGAGAGGGTCAGGAAAATGCTCTACGCGATCGCATATTATCGGTCGCGATCACATAGTTCTGCTATGTTGGCTTCCGCGATCGCACATGAAGGGTCGCGATCACATAGTGTTGGAGGGCTAGAGGAAAATCTTGAGGTTACTCTCCGCGATCGCATGATACACTCTGCGATCGGATAATGCTAATGCCAGAAGGTCCGCGATCGCAAGCACATGTATGCGATGACACTGAAGGTTTTGAGGCACGTGGAATTTTACTTTCCGTGATCGCGACTAAGACTCCGCGATCGCATAGCATAAAACACCTAGGCAGATTATTAAACCCCATTTCGAAGCTTAAACCTTATTTCACCATTTTTGAGTTGTGGGAGCTCGGGGGAGACGATGTTTGAGAGGATTTTCAGCTGGGTAATCGAGGTAAGTAATTTTCTACCACCATAGGTTAATTTCCACGTTCCTAATCTTAAATCCCACCCTTAAATTCATGATTTTTGAATTAAAATTGGGGGGAAATGGAAGAAACTCCTTAGACCAAATTTTGGGGTTTTGATTGGGTAATTGACCTCCGATTTGAGAGATTTTTCATATGGTTAGACTCGTGAGCGAACAAGGGTTCAGNATCTGTTACTTTGCAAACCTCAGTAGGGCCTCTACCTGACCTCGTCACTACTTGACTGGGGTTAGGCTTGGCACTTACTGGGTACCGAATGTGGAGTACTCACGCCCTTCTGCGCATGTTTTCCCCATGTGCAGATCCAGGTCCTAGTACGCGGTATCTCAGCTAGCCAGCAGCAGCAGTATCAGGAGACTCGAGGTATAATCTGCAGCGTTCGCAGATCTCCGAGTCCCCTTCCTATCTTGAAGTTATAGTATTTGTAGATGAAACTATACGGTCTTTTCTATTCAGTTGTACATATTGAGCAGTAGAGTAGCTTGTGATGTATTGTGATATTCCGGGTTCTGGGGTATAGTAACTGTTTATGCCGAGCGGCATTGACTTTATTATGATTTCTTTCGCTTACTGTTATTTTACCTGTTTTATCTAAATTTCGCTTAAGGTATAGGCTTACCTAGTCGTCTAGACTAGGTGCTGTCACGAGACCCAGTCGGAGGGAAAATTGGGTCGTGACAGTCACGGTTCGGAGGCACCATTTTCATGGCCCGAGAACATTATCTCATGGCCTGCGGATCCCTCATTGAACAATTCATGGCCCAAGACATCATGGTCTAAGGAGGTCATCCTCAACCGTCCAAAGACGGTTCTCATGGCCTGAAAGGAATTTGTTTCACGTTTAAATCTATGCACAAGAAGAGGAGCCTTGGCGTAACTGGTAATGTTGCTTCCATGTGACCAGGAGGTCACGGGTTCAAGCCGTGGAAACAGCCTCTTGCATAAATGTAGGGTAAGGCTGCATACTATAAACCCTTGTAGTCCGGCCCTTCCCTATACCCCGCACATAGCGGGAGCTTAGTGCACCAGGATGTCTTTTTTTTAAAAAATTTATGCATATATACATGCTTGTAGGACATCGTTTACTTGCAGGTAACCCGACGAGCAACCGCTACCCTAACCGGAGCAATCCTTCTCCAGTTCCTTCATACTATCTCAAACTTGACCGCAATCATTTCACCTATCTCAAAATCTTGTGTCCATCATTGTGATAACTTCATCGGTATATTTCGCCAATAAATACAGAACTACACACGACATGATTCCTATAAACCCGGGGATATGTAGGCAGCTCAGAAAGCATAGTGCGGCCTAAGTCTCTCAAGTCATCCTACTCGGTCAAAATTAGCCATCATATCTTTACCCGACAACTCTTTCATACTTTCCGGGTAAAGAGTGGCAGCTGTTGATACCCAATATCTCCCTATAATATTTTTAAAATGCATATATACCTTCAAAACATTGCATTAGTATCAATTAATATTTTTTCATAATTTTTGCATTTTAAAGGATTTTTAATTAATGTATCCCAGTATTTTATTATATAAATAATTACTAATTGCATTAGAAACGGCTTTATAACAATTTTATGACTTAATTTTACTATTTATATTTATACTAAGCCTAATTATTCCACAAATAGCCACATTTATATTTTTTGGGTTATAATTGCAATAACTTTACAATTATATCCCATGTATGCATTATTACATTATTTTACCAGAAATAGCTTTTGTATTTTTATAATATTGAGTAATTATTTTAAAATATTTTTATGCATGAAAATCATTTTTTATAGTATGTTAATTATTTTTACAAATTATTTTATTAATTAATAGGGTATTTAACGAATAACCCTTTTAATTCCTTTTAATTTTTAGACCTAACCCTTTATACCAGCCCAAACCCTCTAAAACTTATCCCAATTCACCTCCAGGCCCAATCCCCTAACTACTCGACTCAATACCTCGCCTAATCGTGGTCGTTGATCTCTAAGATCAATGGTCCACATCATTTCTTACCTTTTTTAATCTAAACGACTAACCCTAACCCCCCATTCCCCTTTCTTCTGCCGTCACTGCTTTCCCTAATCCCTCCATTCTCTCTAAACCACTCCCTAAACCCTAATCGCCGTCACCGGAGAAAATCCCCGTCTATGGAGTTTCTATGTATTTTCTGGCCCTTACTGGCCTTCTACTCCTTCTGGTTGTTTGATTACATGGATTCCTAAGAGAATCTCAAAGAGATTCAACTGGATTTTTGTCTGAAACTTGTTTACAGGCCTGTCTATGGCCATTCTCGTTTGTGAGTACTGATTTCCTCCTATTTTTAGTTCGAAACTATGGCTTTTGAACGAGTTTCTTTCATTTATGTTGTTTTTGAAAAAACCTAGTTTTACGACTACTTGGGTCTGTTAAGATCTTTGTAGATCTGAAACGATTCGAGTGTTATTTGGTACTTTCCCTCAAAAATCTTCTATTTTGGTTAACTATTTTGATTCCATTACTTTTTCTGAAATTAGGGTTCATCCTAAGTTTCTTCAAAAACGTTTTTCTAACTTTCAAGTGTTGAATCTGATTATTTCTTTACTGGTTTGACTAATCTTCGTGTATATTCTTAAACCCTAGATGTCTCTATTTGTGACACTAATTTCTTCAAATTATTTTCCCGTTATTGTGTTTATTTCCGTTAACCAATTACATTGACTGATTCTATTTAGGTTTCAAATGATTCTTTCCTGTTAAAATCAGTATTTTCTGGGATTTTTACCTATTTTCTTATTTGTGACTTTTATTAGTAATACTTGCCTTATTTGGATTATCAATCTGACTTAAGGGGCTTAATTGACTCCTATATGGTATACCGATTTACTGCCTTATTTAAGCCCTAATTTTTGTACCGTTAATTGACTTCCATATCCTAAGGGGTCTTTCCCAGATCTTCCGTGTGATTGATTGATTAAATCCCCCAATTAATTGGTTGATTTATTTGGGTTACCCTGTTTATGAATTCTAAATTATTCTTGCCTTATTTGTTTACCTTACTAAGTGTTATATATACTCTCATTACTGATTCTTCAACACACACGAACATAGTTCAAAACACACACACACACACACACAAAAAAAAAACTTTGCTCTCATAGGCTACTTGTGCTTACTACATTGTCTAGCCGGTTGAAAGCCAAGGCTAGACCACTGAATCCCACATGTTTTCACCTTATGTTTGCTTCCTTTAACTGGTATGTTTCTATTCTTAATGTCATTTATTATACTATGAAGCTTGAACCTATGTGCTCTCTCATCTGTCGCTTTGTTCTGTTGAATCCATGCCTCTTCTGTATTTCAATTAGCATGTCTACTACTGTGTTTAACTATGCTTTTGTCCTATTTATTGCATTAATCAGAATCTCTATTTCTGTGTTTAAGCTTCAGTCCTTTCTTGTTTATTGCTTTAAACCAACATTCTCACTCATGCATTGAGACTCTTATCTTTGTTGTCCATTGACCTCAATTGGTATGACCAATTATGTGTAGTTAGATTCCTGTCCTCTTTGTGAATTGATTAGCATGACTACTCCTACATTAAACTTCTATGTTTTCCTGTCTATTGCTTTAAGTCAGTGTGACTACTTCTATCATTAGGTATGGTTGTTAGACTTATGGGTTTCCTTTTTAAGACCCTAAATCAGTAGACTATGTCCTAATGAGTGTTATGGAACCTAGTTGTTGTAAAATGTCAACCTACCCCTGCCTGCTCTATGTCCCTGTTACTCAATATGCTTTCACTCTCACCTTGTTTTTTATGTGTTCCTGATTCAGGATTCTTATGTGCCCAACCCCTGTTCCCTTCTCTGTGTAGTTGTTTATTCTCAGCATGCTATATGCTAACCTAGTGTTAACTAATGAACTAAGCTAAATCTGGGCAATTTGAATCTTTGTTTTGAAACTTTGTGACTATGTTTCTACTTGTTGTTTGTTTGCTGAACCTTTGTTTTTCAGAATGTTTCTAAACTATTTTCACTTCTAACATGTTTTCACTTCTAAACTATTTTCATTTCTGAACTGTTCTACTTTTGAACTATTTTCTTAAAACTATTTCTATTCTTTCAAGCACTATCTCCCACTCCCACTCTTAGAATATCTAGGATCCTACCCCTTCAGTGTGAGCACTACCTAGGAGTCCATGAGACTCTTCCGAACTCTGACACACTGAGGCTGGCCCTTCCACACTACACAAAAAACTGTTTCTATTTAAAAGGGTCTTGGTGTGAGCATTTCCCCGGGTCCCTAAGGCCCTTGGGAACTTCGACGCACAAGGATACTCTCTTGGATACTATGAGATGTTGGCACTTCATACTTGGTTGAAGGCCTGGTTTTCCAGGTTTATCTTTGGGCCTATGCAGGCTCCCTATAGTATAGCATTATTTATTCTGTAATTTATTCGCGTATGGTTTGTAATAAATAATTTTTGTAAATTAGATATTGGGGATGTCAGTAAAATGGGAGGGACTTTAATATATTTTTGTGGGGAAATCGGGTAGAAATCATGCTCCTAGGACTGTTATGATTATTTATATGCATTAGAAACCATGCCAATAGGATTGTTATGTGCATTACAAATCATGTTTATAGGACTTTTATTGCACTCGCCTAGATATCATGTCTATAGTCAAATCATATAAAAATCAGTTTCTTTAATAGCAACCATGTCTATAAGGATAAGTATAAAGTGGTCTCAATGCCTAGATATCATGCTTATAGAGATAAATATATAAAATCAGATATGTAATGTTTGTGATTATTTTTCAGCACCTCGACAGCGTGCCTATAGATAATAATGAACCAAACTGCCTGCTTAAAATCGTTAGTTTATTATGACTTTGATTAACAATTAGATATCATGTTTATAGAACATCTCAGATCCACGCCTAGGACGGCCTGTAGGACAACTAAAATCTTGCGATTGTAAAACAGTGTTTTGCTTAACTATTTGTGAACTGCCAATATTCAACAAGCCCTAAAATCAGTAGGCAAACTGATTAGGTCTCCACTGCCTCGCTTCAATAAAATACTGCATATATTTCGCTTTGTGCTCACCTAGATATCCTGCTTTAGGACTTTTAAAGTGTCTGAAATACTGTTCTTTGAGACGTGCAATTGCCTATTTATTTGTGGAGGTAAATGTGGGCCTTTAATTGTTCCTTTATATGACAATCCTATTTGTTTTGCTTGTCGCTTAGATTTTCTCCTTTTAAACACTATAGGAGAGTGTAGAACTGCCTTAGATGTCCTAAACACCTCCAGGACCATAAGTAAGGGACGGGTAACGCACGCAAATAGTACATTTAATTGGAATCGCTTATATAACCGCTAAGGGGAGGGTAATTGGGTAGTAAAGGATATGATGACATGTGCGCTAATGCCACGCGTAACACCTCTATTCGAGGAAAGTTTACTGGGTATAACACATAAGTGATCCTATAGGCTAATAAACCTAGGACCCCTTTATTCCCATTTTATTCCTATGTGTTTAAATTGTTTATTTCCTTAATGACTAATTCACAAAATGAGTTTGGTTGGGACCCACCGTTGTGGAGCTCGAGAGGTGCCTAACACCTTCCCCTCAAGGTAATTTTGAGCCCTTACCCAATCTTTGATAATGTAAACCGGTTTATTGAGTTATTTGCATTAGGTTCCCTAACGCACCTTAAACTCGTTAGGTGGAGACTCTTCAAATTCCATACCCCTTTCCCAAAAATAAATGAGTTGCTCCCAAGAATGTCGAAACCTGGACTCCGCGAAGGAAAAAGGGGGCGGTTCAGAGAGTTTGTGGCCGGTGTAAGACTTTTTGCTGCTATCGTTTTTGTCTAGCTGGATCGGGTCGAGGTCTTCTACCGTTTATCCCGCGGCATCTATGACGTCAGGGTCTTTTATGACCTCGTCCTGGTCGTTGGGTATTTCTCCTGACTTTTGTAATTGATATGCTTTCGCGTTTGTTCCTTTCAGCTATTGGGTATAGGTACAATCTTGGGTGATGTGGTAGCATTCCTGTGACGTGCGTTGATTGCCTCTGATGCTGAATATTCCCCATTGGGTTGGGAATTTTATTACCTAGTATAGGTTGGACGGAATGGCCCTCATGCCGTGTATCCAGGGTCGTCCTATGATGGCGTTATAAGCAGTGTCCTGGTTCATGATGTGGAACATTGTTTCCAACGTGATGCCTCCGGCCAAGACGGGTAGCGTTATTTCTCATGTAGTTCGTTCAACTGCTTTATTAAACCCTGTTAGTGTTATGTAGCATGGTATTATCTTATCCTCAAGGCTCATCTGAGCGAGCACTCGAGGGTGGATAATACAAGCACCATTGCCATCGTCGACCATTATCCTTCTTATGTCAGTGTCTAAGATTCATAAATTAATAAAAAGAGCATCAAAGTGAGGGAATGTCAAACCGTGGGTATCTGACTTATCGAAGATGATATTGTCTTCGAGATCGTCATACCGTTTGTATGCAATTGACCGCTTCATCTTATGCGTGGTGGTGAACTTTACATGGTTGACTGCGGCCTTGTTGCTTTTGTCGATGATCATTTGGATAGTGCGAGTAGGGGGTGGTTTTGGAGGTCCCTGGTGTTGTTCTCGTCCCCTACCAAATTTTGCTCTCCCTCGGTTTCTCATCAGTTCCTTCAGGTGTCCTTGGTTGAGCATATTTACCACTTCTTGCCGTAAGGCTATGCATTCCTCTGTTCTGTGGCCTCGTTCCTGGTGGAACTCACAGAGGGCGTTCGATTTTCTGGTGTTTGAGTCCGACTTCATCTTCTTTGGCCACTTTACCTTTGGCCTTAGCTTCTCCAATGCGTACACTATTTCTGAAGGAGAGACACAAAAATTGTGAGTGGATAAAGGTGGAGGCATACCTTTGTCGTTCCGTAGAGTCCCTGAATTTGGCCTTGACGGCCCTTCCATGTGGCGAGGTGGTGGTGGAATTGCTGTTCTGACATATGGTTGGTGTCGATCCCGGTTGGGGCGTGTACCTAGGTGATCCCTCCTGGCGTTATTGCGGCAATCTCGCATGGACTCTGAGTGGACTGATGTTAATCGTTGAGTCGGGCCATTTAGGTCATCCTCGTCCGCTCGGACCTCGGCACAGTAGGCGTTGTGTATTTCTTCCCATGTAGTTGGAGGGTATTTCATGAGCCTGCTTAACAGCTTTCTGGTTGCCCTCGATCTCGTTCTGTTCAACCCATTTTGGAAGGCAGCTATGACCATGCCTTCTGATATATTTGGTAAACGCATCCTGATTCTGTTCAACCGGGCAAGGAAATCTCTGAGTCTCTTGCCAGGCGAGTGTCTTACGGCGAATATGTCGCTCACCCTGGCCTCGGCCTTTTTGGCTCCAGCTTGGGCGGTTACGAACTTGTCGGCCATTCTTCGACATCATAATAGATCATGCTGGTAGCTGTGAGTACCATGTCAGGGCTCCCCCAGTCAGGGTTTTGCCGAACTTCTTGAGCAGCACAGACGACACTTGCTCCTTTGACAAGTCGTTGCCTCTTACCGCTGTGATGTAGTGAACTATGTGGTCTTCAGGGTCCATGGTACCGTCGTTTATTCTCAAGTACAACGACATCTTGAATGTTTTGGGGATGGGGTGTGGTGCAGCTTCTTCACGGTATGGTTGCTCTACGAACCGACCTACGTCCCGCTTGGGTAGGAGTTTTGGGGCGTCGGGTATTTTGTCAACCCTATCTTGGTGTTGTTTCATTTGATCTCGTAGTTCCTTGTTTTTATTTTCCATCTCCTACATCTTCCTCAGGATAGCTATGAGTGCGTCGTTATTTGTATTGGCTGTTGAGTTAGTGTTACCTATTGGGCAGGGGGCTAGTTGTTCGTTGGTGGTCGTTTCTACTGGTGTGGTGTTCCGAGCCGTTACCGGGGCAGGCTTGTCGAGGAAGTCATTCAGTATGCTTGTCAACCATGCTTCCAACAGTCTTTTCACCGTCGGTGGTTCTTCAACTTTTGACGTGGAAGCGCCTCTTTCTCGAACGACTGTTACACTTTCATGGAGAGGGGTGAAACTCATTGCCCTGTCGTGATGGTGCGTGTGGTGTTCAACTCTCCCCCGTCATCTTCCTCGTTATTTATGTTCATGAGATTCGTCGTGACGTCTGCTATGGCTTTCAACCTCTCTTCTCCCTTTCCTTTCATTGTTAGTTTATGCAGATAGGAAGAAACAGTTGTGTGCGTGTATGTGTTGTTGCTCCCTTTTTTGCTAGATCTAACAGAAACTACAGGTTTTAACTAGGAAATCCCCATAGACGGCGCCAAATTATTTTACCAAAAATATGATAATACGCTTAATGTGAGGTTTGTTAGATTTAAATTTCGGGTTAATCCTAGCTAGACTTAATAACTATTAAATCTAGGAAAATGCGGGCTCTTGAATGAGGTAAAAATGCTGCAATAAATGTTGAACTAAGAGGCTAACAATGATTGGCAATGAATATATAAGTAAAGGTACGAAATAAATGCATGCAATGGCGATAAGTGTAATAACGGATGATTATCCGCCCAATTACCACATGTTGAATGCCAACAGTCTTGTTTTTCGGCTAAGCAAATGGTAGACAACGTAAGAGAACTTCTGTGTTAAAGAAAGGTGATTCTTCACTTTGACTCAACAGATAAGACAAGGAATGTATGTTCTTTCAATAGTCAATAATACAAAGTATTATTTTTCTCATTCACTTATGCCTTTGACTCAACAGATAAGACAAGGAATGTATATTCTTTCAATAGTCAATAATACAAAGTATTATTTTTCTCATTCACTGATGCCTTTTTTCTTCCCCTAGTGTTCTATATATAGTAGACATCCTTTAAGAAACCCTAAAAATTACAAGGGAGGGAATATTTTGTTAGAATATTCCCCGTCTTTAATTTAAAACTGGGCTATCGTCACCAAAGTTTTCTGCTCGACTTCGTAACAATTAGGACCACTGGCTCCTTATTGTTGGTCGAGCTTCACTTCAACCTCGGTCGTTGCCATCACAAAAGCTGATCCAAATTTTGACCAATACACCTATTTCATTGTAAGCTCATTATAACTACAGTTTTTTCATATGAAGTGTTTGTAATTACGCTTATATTGTTGGCACTTGGGAGGATTTATAAAGATAATTATATGTAAATCTTAAAAAATAGAAATATAAAAGTGACTAGAAAATACAAATTTTATCAGAAAAACTAACGTGGCTATCATAATCCTCTAATTAATTTCCCCAAAAATTGACGTGATGTTGTTGGTATTTCTAAGAGAGGCAAGAGTGTGAAAAGAAGAATCATGATTGAATATATAACTACTGTGTTTAAAAAATAACTCTAGGGTCTCTAGAATAGATTATCTTGAAGGGTGTTCTTGGATTTTTGTCTTAAATCTACAGTTTAAATGCCACAACAGGTGAGGTCTATAATTTATAATTGTGTGATGCACCTTCATTGTTTATGTTGTTGTATTCGGTTAAAATCGAGTAAGTACGATTTTATAGGCTCGAGAGGTTGCCTCAATAATAAGCTCATAATGGACCGAGATCGAGCTCGAAGACATGAAGATCGAAGCACTCGCTGAGGATCGACACCAAGCATGAACGATGCCGAAAAATGGAATAGCGATATTAGTAATCGACCGAAGATCTCTGTGAAAATATCGGAAGGAATTGAATTGCTAACGGTTATTGACATCAATCATGGGATTTGTTCCCATCATTAGAGTTGCACCTTATTTAGGATTCCTCTACTATATAAAGAGGAACCCCGTTCATTTGTAAGCATCATACATTCACTGAAATTAATATACTCGATGCTTTCTATTTACTTATTACTCACTGTTGTTCTTACTACTTGATCTCGAGGTTACCCAGAATCGAGGTCGATATATTGCTACAACACTGGTTTGATTTATTTTAGTCGTTCGACTCATTTATTTAATTCTCCATTTATCAAATGGTATTGAATCAGATCACGTAACCATAACACAAATTTAATTGTTACTCGAATTTCGAGGTAAACAGTTTGGTGCCCACCGTGGGGCTAAGGATAATAGTGATTGTTCAAGAATAATTCTGGTAAAACACACTATTTTACACTTGTTATTGTCAAGAATTTTTGTTTTCAGGTTAAATAATGTCAAACTCACAAAACACAACTACACACGGCGACAATGGCCTCGGACTTCACGGGGAAAAAAATAATGTGATTACTCCAGGAATCGAAGTGCTATAGGCTGATCTTGGAGGAGCACCGCCCGTTGACCCGATCGACATCAGTTCACATATTTCTCTAAATGCGGACTTAGGCGCGGATACCGAGGTAAGTGTACGTAGAGAAGGCCGAACAGATGGTCGAGGTACACATTGCAGAGAAGACGGAGGAGTCAGTCTCCGAGTAATATTCGAAATGCTTCAAACTCAACAAACCGCCATTGCTCAGTTACAAAATCAGCACAGAGCTCCAAATAGGGTCGAGCAGGAGACTACTCGCAGTACCGAGCTAGTGCCGGAAAGATCGGGCGATAACACCTCGGCAACCGATCCTGCTATAATAAGGATGCTCGAGGAACTCACTTAGAGAATTGAGTCAGGAGAGAAGAAATTGAAGCCAACGATAAGAATGTGGAGACTTACAACTCCCGATTGACCAGATATCGGGGGAACCATCGATCTTGAAAGCAATGGATTCGAAGAAGTTTGTGCAAAAATCGTTCCCTCCGAGTGCGGCTCCGAAGCCCATTCCAAAGAAGTTCTATATGCCTAACACACCCAAATACAACGAGACCACTGAACCCAATGATCATGTTACCTCTTACACGTGCATCATTAAGGGTAATGATTTGGAGGATGACGAAATCGAGTATGTGTTGCTGAAAAATTTGGAGAGACCATGTATAAGGGAGTAATGATCTGGTATCACAACCTGCCACCAAATTCCATCGATTCATTCTCCATGTTGGCGGATTCTTACGTGAAAGCACATGCCAGGGCCATTAAGGTTGCAACAAGGAAATCAAACCTCTTCAAAGTGAGACAGAAGGATAACGAGATGCTAAGGGTGTTCGTGTCTCGATTCTAAATGGAACGCATGGAGTTGCCACAAGTCACAGATGATTGGGTTGTTCAGGCTTTCACCCAAGGGTTGAATGAACGGAGTTCGATAGCATCACGTCAGTTGAAACAAAATTTGATCGAGTATCCAGCTGTAACTTGGGCAGATGTTCAAAACCGATATCAGATGAAGATCAAGGTCGAAGACGACCAGCTGGGAGCCCCTTCCGATTTAGTACATCCAAACTGGTCAACAGGTAAAAACCAGAGGGACATTTATAGAGAGCCAAGGCCGAATAAAGATCGGTACCAGCCATATATTGTAGATCGAAGGAATAACGGTTCAAGATGCACTCCACCCGGAACGATCGAATAAGTGATTGAGGGAAACATTCTCGGGGACTTATGAGTAAAACTGTCTTAGACAAATATGCAGATCCCATAGAAGCACCACGGCTATCGGAGTACAATTTCAGCGTCGATGCGTCGGGGATTGTATCGACTATCGGAAGGATCAAAGATACTAGGTGGCTCAGACCTATACATATTGATCCTTCTCAAAGGAACCCAAATTTAATGTGTAAGTATCATGGCACACATGGTCATAGGACCGAAGATTGCAGGTAGCTGAGGGAGGAGGTAGCTAGACTATTCAATGAAGGCCATCTTAGAGAGTTCCTCAGCGATCGAGCTAAAGGTTACTTCAGAGAAAGAGACACCAACAGAAATAATGAACAAGAAGAACCTCAACATGTCATTCATATGATCGTCGGCAGGGTCAACGTCCCACAAGGACCTATATTCAAACTCACTAAGGTGTCTAACACCAAATAAAAACGAACTCGACACTATGTGCCCGAAGGCACTTTATCTTTCAATGAAGATAAGGCAGAAGGCATTTCTTAGCCACACAACGACGCTCTGGTAATCTCTATCTTGTTAGATAAAATTCAAGTTAAACGTGTTTTAGTGGATCCAGGTAGCTCAACAAACATCATCAGATCGAGGGTCGTGGAACGGCTCGGCCTGCAGGACCAAATTGTACCTGCATCTTGAGTTCTAAAAGGCTTCAACATGGCCAGTGAAACAAATAAGGGGGAGATTATCCTACTGGTGAACGTGTCCGAAACAATCCAAGATGCTAAATTCCATGTCATCAAAGGCGACATAAGATATAATGCATTGCTCGGAAGACCTTGGATCCACAACAGGAGGGCACTACCATCGACCCTCCACCAAATGATAAAGTTTCCGATGACGGTTAGTGTAAAAAGGGTATACAGTGAACAGAATACTGCAAAGGAAATATTTGCGGTCGATGAGGTAACACCAATATTGACATCATCGGTTTAAGAAAAAATCGAGCGCCAAAGATAAGCAGGCGGCCAAATAACAATAACCGCCCCCAGCCTCGACCGAATCGTAAAAACATGTAGTAGATGAAGAAGAAGAAGAGGATTTCCTAACCCCTCAGAACTTTGTTGTTCCCGAAGATTCAGATGCCACCAAGAGCTGGAACATGTGATACTGATTGAGTACCTACCCGAATGAAAGTATACCTGGGAACGGGGTTAACCCCCAAATTCAGGAAAAAACTCATTTAATTCCTTATTGATAACATGGACTATTTTGTATGGTCCTATTTAGACATAATAGGAATTCCACCTGAGATAACAACATATCGACTGAGCCTAGATCCAAAGTTCAGACCGGTGAAGCAAAAGAGAAGACCCTAGTCCGAGGTAAATCATGCCTTCATAAAGGATGAGGTAACTAAACTTCTCAAAATAGGATCTATTCGGGAGGCAAAGTATCCTAAATGGTTAGCTAATGTAGTCGTAGTCCCCAAAAAGGGTAACAAACATAGGATGTGTGTAGACTATAATGACTTGAACAAAGCATGCCCGAAAGATTCTTTTCCACTACCTAACGTCGATCACATGATCTATGCCACGGCTGGCCACGAGATCCTTACTTTTCTCGACGCCTATTCTGGGTACAATCAAATCCAAATTGACCCAGAAGACCAAGAGAAGGCTTCTTTTTTCATTAAGTATGGAACCTATTGTTATAATGTAACGCCCTTCGGCCTAATAATGCAGGAGCTACATATCAACGCCTAGTAAACAAAATGATCGAAGAACAAGTAGGTAAATCAATGAAAGTTTACATTTACGACATACTAGTTAAGTCCCTGTGTGCAGAGGACCATTAGACTCATTTGCAGGAAACGTTCGAAATCTTAAGGAAGTACAACATGAAGATCAACCCCGAGAAATGTGCTTTCGGGGTCGGTTAAGGAAAATTCTTCGGTTCATGGTATCAAATCCGGGAATCGAAATCAACCCCGATAAGATCCAGGCCATTGAAGACATCACCGTCGTAGATAGTGTAAAAGCCGTACACAGGTTAACCGGACGGATAGCTGCCTTGGGTCGATTCATCTCGAGGTCATCAGATCGGAGCCATATGTTTTTCTCCTTACTCAAAAAGAGAAATGATTTCGCCTGGACCCCAGATGTAAATACCCGTAAAATTTCATGTCTAAAATAATGCCTGAATAGGTCCCTGTGTTGTATAACTGTAGAAACTCTTAAAACGGACCTATTTTGAGTAAAAAGTACCCCGAGCTTGAAAAATAAAATTTTCCTGAATAGTGTTGTTATGCGACGCACTATGCGATCGCATAACGTGTATGCGGACCGCATAATGGTCGCATACCTGGAAAGGCTACTGTCCAAATTGAGGACAACTATGCGGCCCAGAATGCGATCGGGAGTTGTCGCATTCTTGCCCCACGGTTTTTGCGAAGGAGGTTATGCGACGCACTATGCGATCGCATAACGTGTATGCGGACCGCATAATGGTCGCATACCTGGAAAGGCTACTGTCCAAATTGAGGACAACTATGCGGCCCAGAATGCGATCGGGAGTTGTCGCATTCTTGCCCCACGGTTTTTGCGAAGGAGGTTATGCGACGCACTATGCGATCGCGTAACAAGTATGCGGACCGCATAGTGGTCGCATACCTGGGCAGATTGTTTCCAGTTTTGGCCCATTTTTTAGGGCCATTATGCGACAGGAATGCAGATCGCATAGCAGGAATGCGATCGCATTCCTGACCGCATTCTGTGCCAGGGCTCCTAATTTCTAATTTTAAAACCCGACCCCCTGTTCAATGAAACACCCCTCCCCTTCATTTTTAAGGAATTTCTACACAAAATAGAGAGAGGGGAGAGAGGGTTCTTAAGCGAGAAAACTACTTCTTCATCAAATTGATTTTTTCAAAATCACTCATGCCTGGGATTTTCGAGTAATCTTCTTCTTCATTCTAACAGGTAAGTCCCCACCCCATTTCCCTTAAATTTCCAGATTTTTGGTTAATGGTAGAACTCCCCTAAAGGGGTCCTTGAAGATGAAAGTGAATAACCTTGCATGCATGTTCATTTATTGTCACAATCTAGTAAAGAGATGTGGGTTAGAGTAAATATTCACAAAGAAGGGGTTGGTAATCTAAGGGGCCACATAGCATTCGATAAAATGCCTAAGCGAGTTCAAATTGTGTTCATGATTCTCAATTCTAAGATGAATGTGTTACATTATGAATTAGATTGACGTTGCTTGACGGTCCAGTGATTTGGGAATAGGGATTAGAAGGGAATTTCGACTCCAGGTATGTATGGCTAACTTTAACCTTTGTAGAATCCTCTTGTTGGTGTCCGAGCATACGGTATGTGTACTTTGTTTCAGAATATGTGAATTGACTATCCACTTGTGTTGAGGCGTAATACGTCACTCCCTGAATTTCTTGTTGACTACTATGCTAGTTGAGATTATGAAAAGTGGTTTGTTGTGCCTATCTTATTATGTGCAAAGCTCGTAAATGCTCGAGGGTATCGATATGCAAGTATGTGTTAATGAATGAAAGAATGTTAATGTGCCCAAGTGTAGGAATGTATATAATGGCTAAAAATCGTGTCTGGTAAGTAATGAAAAAGGGTATTGTGAAATGATGTAATTGAGTTGAACGATTATGGCAACTCCGTGTACATGAATTACTACTTGGTGAGAATCATTGTGCCTTGAGCCCGTATGGTGAATTGTTGATATGAACTTGTGTTCCTTGTAATGAAGATCCTTGTGATTTAACTGTTGGTGATTGTTGTTATGAAATGTGATTGTCTGGTGGGATCGGGTTGCATGCCGCAACACGGGGTAATAAGGGTGGACGAGGTAATAAGGGTGAGTGGGGTAATAAGGGTGGTCGAGGTAATAAGGGTGGCCGAGATAATAAGGATGGAATGTGATTATGTTGAAATGAGAATCTGTGAAACTCTTGAATATGGTGGTATTGAAAGGAGAGTCTGTGAAACTCTTGATTTTGGGTTGTTTCTGTTTCTATGCAATACTTGTTGGTTCTATTAACTGTCTTTTATCCGTGTATTGCTTGATTGTACTTATGGTAAAGTTTGTTCATACATACTAGTACTATTCCACAGTACTAACGTCCCTTTTGCCGGGGGCGCTAAATCTTTTATATGGATGTAGGTGGTTCCATAGCAGGTAGCTCAGCCTGCTGTTAGTGGTGCCTCCTCTTCATCTCTTCAGCAGTTGTGGTGAGCCCCTCTTCTCCTCGGGGTCGTGTGTGGATTATGCCACCCTCTTTTTGCTTATGTTGTAAAGGTATAGCCGAGGCCTTGTTGCCGGCAAGTTATGTAAAACCCCTAGTATTCGTAGAGGCTCCACAGACATGATGTGGGTGTATAGTATATATGTATTTTTGGGTAGTAACTGTACATACTCGAAAATCGTGGTTCACGTTGGAAAGTTATGTGTGTATTATGTATGTTTAGATATCAATCGTTGAAATGCAAAAAGAGGAAAAATGGAATTGTGTTGTAAAATGTACTTTGAATCTAAATTCGGCTAACTCACATGAAATAATGTATGTTATGAAAACGGGGTAATACGTTGGGTAGGAAAGGAAATCCAGGTCCGCTGGACTGGGTTCATCCAGTTAGGCGCCGATCTCGTCCCTCGATTTTGGGGCGTGACACCAAAATGCCAACAGGCATTGGAAGAATTGAAGAGATACTTATCGAGCCCACCTTTGCTTCATACACCGAAGGCAGATGAAAAACTCTACTTGTACCTGGTCGTGTCCGAAATCGCCGTAAGTTGTGTCCTAGTTCGAGAAGAGAAAGGTACGTAGTTTCATGTTTATTACGTAAGTCGAACCTTAGGAGATGCAGAAACTATGTACCCACACTTAGAGAAATTGACACTTGCCCTAATAAGCGCTTCAAGAAAGTTAAAACCATATTTCCAGTGCCACCCATATGTGTATTAACCACTTACTCACTCTGTAATGTTTTCCACAAGCCTGAATTATCGGGCCAATTCTCCAAATGGGACGTCGAACTCAGTGGGTACGATATTGAATATCAACTCCGAACAACCATCAAGTCTCAAATTTTAGCAAACTTCGTGGACGATTTCACACCAACCCTCGTACCTGAAGTGGAAAAGGAACTTTTACTAAAATCTGGTACATCATCGGGGGTGTGGACCCTCTTCACAGACGGTGCCTTGAATGTGAAAGGGTCTGGGCTCGGCATTGTTTTGAAGCCGCCCACGGGTAGAATTTATAGAAAATCCATTAAAACTTCAAAACTGACTAACAACAAGGCCGAGTATGAGGCCATGATTGCAGGTCTCGAGTAAGCCAAAAGCTTGGGAGTCGAAGTCGTCGAAGCTAAGTGCGACTCTCAGCTAGTAGTGAACCAGGTAAACAGAACCTTCGAAGTTCGAGAGGATAGAATCCAAAGGTACTTAGAAAAAATACACGTAACTTTACGTCGTTTCAAGGAATGGAATCTACAACATGTGCCTCGAGAACAAAACAGTGAGGCCGTTGCATTAGCAAATTTGGGATCATCAGTCGAAGAGGACAAGATCAGCTCGGGGACTGTCGTCCAAATCTCAAGGTTCGTGATCGAGGAAGGGCATGCCGAAATGAATTCTACTAGATTAACTTGGGACTGGAGGAGGAAAGCTCTCATCGGACACTAAAGAATCGAGGGCCCTTCGAACTAGAGTTGCTCGTTTTACATTAGATGAAGACGGAACATTATACATAAGGACCTTCGATGGACCTTTGGAAGTGTACTTGGGACTAGGAGATACTGAATATGTTCTATGAGAAGTCCATGAAGGCACTTGTGGGAACCATTACGGCGCCGAGTCGCTAATTAACAAGGTTATTAGAGCAGGATACCACTGGGATAGCATGGAGAAAGACTCTAAGGAGTTTATTCGAAGGTGTGATAAATGTCAAAGGTTTGCACCAATGATCCACCAGCCCGGAGAGAAACTTCACTTGGTCCTATCCCCGGGGCCATTCATGAAATGAGGGATGGACATCGTCAGACCTCTTCCATCGGACCTAGGTAAAGCTAAGTTCATTTTGTTTATGACTGGTTATTTCTCTAAATGGGTTGAAGCACATGCCTTCAAGAAAGTTAGGGAGAAAGAAGTGATAGATTTCATATGGGATCACATTGCATGTCGATTTGGAATACCCGCAGAAATAGTATGTGACGATGGCAAACAGTTCATTGGCAGCAAGGTAACGAAATTCCACGAGGATCATAAAATAAAGAGGATACTATTAACACTGTATCACCCTAGTAGGAACGGATAGGCTGGATCAATGAACAATACTATCATCCAAAACATGAAGAAAAGGCTGAACGAAGCTAAAGGGAAAAGGAGGGAAATATTACTCGAGGTCATATGGGCATATCAGACAACGTCGAAGTCCAGTAAAGGAGCAACTCCATTTTCCTTAGTATATGGCTTTGAAGCCTTGATATCGGTCAAAGAAGAAGAGCCCAGTGCCAGGTTTTGACATGCCACAGAGGAATCGAACCACGAGGCCACGAATACCAGCCTCAAATTGTTAGATGAAAAACGAAAAGCTGCACTCGTTCGAATGGCTGCACAAAATCAACGAATCGAAAGGTACTACAATAGGAGAACCAACCTTCGCCACTTCAGAATTGAGGACTTAGTCCTAAGAAAAGTCACCATCAACACTCGAGATCCTAATGAAGGGAAGCTCGACCCTAATTGGGAAGGACCCTACCAAATCCTCGATATAGTCGGGAAAGGATCTTACAAACTGGGAACGATGGGCGGCGAACCACTGCCAAATAGCTGGAACATATCACTTCTCAAGCGATACTATTGTCAAGGTATGACTTTCTCTTATTCTTTCATTTATATATATATATATATATATATATATATATATATATATATATATATATATATATATATATATATATATATATATATTCAGAACTAACTCATTGCAGAAGTCCGACCAAAGACATCGATACCTCAGGTTTTAAAGTACGCGTTGCACTCTTTTTCCCTTGGATCGGTTTTTATCCCAAATGGGTTTTTCCGGCAAGGTTTTTAAAGAGGCAACAATTATGTGCTACCTGAGGACAATTTAACAGTATCCAAAGCTTCTTTGCAATCAACTTCGAATACTGGGGGAATTACCCTCTGATGTTATGTGTTCGAGAAATATACCTCGTGTCAATGGGCCTCGACAAGAAAACTTTGTAATGGGCCAAACGGCCGAATGAATCGTGTCCATATAGATTAGTCGAGCCCCGACGGAAAGACATGTACACATGTATAAATTATTCAAAGAAGCATTCTTTCTTTATCATACATCTCGTGTCTCGAAGAAAACTCTCTACTATGCAAATCTCATACCTATGACTCTGATCTACTTTGCAAATCTAATATTTATGGTATTGTGAAAAATGGCTTAAGAGCCAAATACAAACATACTTCGAACACCCCGAGACTGCTCGCTCTAGTTATCTAAACTCAAAGTCACAAGACCTCAAAGAGGCACCCCCCGATACATAGGCTAAGGCCATTATACTCGGGGACTAACATTTCAAACAAGTTCGAAATGTTATATCGGGTAATAAGTCCAAAAGGCCTACCCGAAGGCTACAATCATATTAAAGTCTACGACCAAAATAACGCGGCTAGAAGACGTCTGAATTCCGAAATAAACAATAGGCCTTCAAATACTCTGAAAAACCGGTTAAAAGGCTCCCCTCGACAATACAATTGAAAAAGGGATTTGATAAAATCAGCCCTCAAAAAACCAAAAGGCGTCGATAATTTCAGCCTTTGAAAAACTTCAAAGGGTATCAAACTATCTTAACACAAACATGTCAAGGCATAAAAGGAAAAAGGGGGTTCCAATCATCGGACCCTCAAAAAACCCAATGGGTAGAAAAATATATGCTAAGGCATAAAGAAATTTTCACCAAGTCTTTTAAGCCAAAAAGGGGGAAAAATAGCCATTCCCAGAGGCTGAATCGGACCAATCTAAAGAGCCTAAGGGCCAATACATTTGAAGTTCGAGACCCTGTTCTCACTCAATTCGGACCTAAAGGCTCCAATGTTCCGAGCTCGAATAAAGTCAACTATAGCTCGAAGATTCATCATAAAACCCTACGGGGTATATTGTTGTAAGCTCAAAGCTTACCCATTATTTGACAAAAAAACTAAGGGTTTGTTCTAAAGTTCAAAACTTACTCTAACTTAGTTACAAAGACAATATAGTCATGGCATCGATAAAGCCACTCGAAATCTCAAACATATCATTGGGCTCGGGGACTCACTTTTGAAACCTAAGGATTTGATTCAAGTTTGAAATAGTGTTCGCTCAACCACAACAATTAAATTTTTCACAAGGCAAAGTAGAATCTATCGCAAATCAAAGGCAAACTAGAAAAAAGGCTTGTTATTTATAGAAGGTTTTTAAGAAGACCGCACGGGGCCTTACACAAAAAAGAAAAAATACAAAAGAAGAAAAATCCTAAGTGCCTAGTCTACTTTCAGAGATGCATCCTCGGGAGAAGCATCTCCGGGGGCTTCATCCTCATCTTCTCCGCTCTCGGATCCTCTGGCAAATTCTTCATCATCGGAAAGTAAATTTGTGGCCTCCTCCTCCAAAGCTTTTGCATTCTCAATATCAACCAAGAGGTCGAAGCCACGGGTATGCACTTCCTCGAAAGTCTCCCTCCAGGATTTCCGCCTAGCATAATCGATAGCACACGACAATTTGAATTCGACAGTGGCAGAGATCTCCTGTTCCCTAATGTTGGCAGCCTCGATGTTTGCTCGGTAAGAGGCCACAAGCGCGTCTGCCTCAGATTTAGCCTTAGCGAGCTCATCGGCCAACTTAGCCTCGAGCTCCTCAATCTTTTGGGCCTGGTCCAAAATTTCCTCCTTCACACCTCGAAGTTGGCGCTCGGTCAAAGCTAGTTGGGCCTGAAGCGTTTCTTCCTCCGAGGCAAGACGATCCATACTCTGCGTCCACCCCAAAGTCTTAGCCTTTTTCATCTTGGCCTCCTCTCGAAGTTGCTTTACCAGCTCGCCCTTTTGTTGGGCCTGCAAAGTCAAAGTGTTAATTGCTAAAGCCAAGTAAATACATAACAAACTCCTAAAAAGTTACATTACTCGTTCAATGAGCTCAGTCTGTTCTCGATGAGCCCTTGTCAGTTCGGCTCGGAGGTTCCTGATCTCCTCATCTTTTTTAACATAGAGGAGTTTGAGGAAGTCTCTCTCCTCCACGAGCTTCTTAAGTTCGGCCTCACATCGGGTCAGCTCAGCCCGGGATTTGGAAGATGCATCTCGATGAAGCACCATAGCTTATACACAAAGGAGAAAGTAAGACTCGAAAAGATGTGAATTAAACACAAGCTTAATCATGAGAAATGAAACTTAATTGTTTCAGAAGCCACTGAGCCTCGTTGAAAATAAATAAGGCATCCGGATCGGGACCATCATCGACTCCTGTGAAGCATTCTCGGAATATATCATTCCCTTCATAGGCCAGCCCCACATCGGGAGTCTCCATGGGCCGAGCATCTTGAAACTGCCCTTCAGAGAACATAGGGCCAATTGGCGAATCGCCAATATTAATTATCCCAAGTGGGTCACTTGGGACGTTATCTTATTTGTGAAGGGCCTCAGAGCTAGACCATTCGGACACATTCTTTGGTTGCTCATCACGGTGGGGTCCGTCCTCACCACCCGATTGCTCGAGGACTTTGCTCGGATCCTCTGTCGAGATGTCTTCTATCCGAGATTGAACCGCTTCGACTACCACCGGTTAGGCGCTCTTGGAAGCTTCAATACTTCCCCTCTTTCGGGCTACCAGCAGGCAGCCGACATCCTCACCTTCTTCATCTTCCTCTCGTAGTTTTTGAACTACGTCAGCGCGCAAAGCGGAAGGATCGGCCTTAGACTTCCGGGCCTTGTTTTTCTTTGGTTTGGGGGTATCGGGAGGATAAGCTCTTCTCCTCTTCCTATCTTTGGTCGGCTTCAGAACCTCTTCTTCCCCAGGAGGAGGTGGCCTCATGACAACGTTGTCTCCAAGACCTATATGAAAAGAAACCAAGTTAGAAAGGAGTATTCTACGGGTAGACATCAAAATTCAGGCAAAGGGACTCACCGTGGTTTTTATCCTCCCATCGACCTCTGGCCAAATAGTGCCAACAACGCTCGGCATGAGAAGAGGTGGAGGCCAGTTGTCGAACCAGGTCCAGAATCGCACCAGGGAGCCAAAGGGAAGCTACCCCATGAACAATGAACTTGAGTTAAAATGGAATAAAAGAAGCAAAGCAGTAAACATCATCAATGGAGTTATACTTACGTTTAATGTTCCATTCCTCGGGGAATGGAATTTTCTTGACGGGAATTAGGTCGGAGGTCTTGATTCGGACGAACCAGCCCATCCATCCCCGATGCTTGTCCTCATCAATGCTCGAGAATAGTGTCTTCGTGGCCCAATGCTGGAGCTTTATCAACCCACCTTGATAAAAGGCGAGGGATGTATAAATCAGATGGTCGAGGGTGAAAGTCATCTCCTCGACCTTGCTCGAAAAGAACCTGGGCAAATTGAGGATACGCCAGAAGGAGGGGTAGATCTGTCCAAGGGTCACCCGATATTGGAAGCAAAAATCAAGTATGACCGAATCTACAGGGCCCAATGTGAAAGGGTAACTGTACACACTCAAATACCGTTCCACATGGATAGTGATGTCCTCCTCAGGGGAAGGAACCACCACCTCATTGTTTTCCCAATTACAGTCATTTTTCGCCCGCTCGAGATTGTCTTCATATATCGAGCAGATGTATCGGGACATGGGCTCACATCGTCCTGGAACTGAGGAGGGTCTATCGACCTTGAAGTCGGAAGTCAGTTCGACTGGCCCAGGGACGCACTCTTCGATACGAGGCTCCACCGGCGTTTTATCGTCGGCCGCTATGAAGAGGCTTTTTCTTTTTTGGGGGACAATATTTGATATTTTAGCCACCGCTATATGAAGTTCTAGAAAGGAGAAGGAATTGGTGTTACAACAAACGCTAACTAACAAAAGGGGATGAACTTGAAGAAGGGAAGCTTGTGAAGATTTGAGAAAAGATTTTGGAAGTAAAGTTTGATTCAATAAGGGAGGTGGTATTTATAGGCTTATGACGACGATTCGGTGGCGCTAGTGGCCGACCGCTAACTGACATGCATTAATGGCTCAGGGAACTAGACCGACGGGACGTTTTTGTCACATCTATCGCTTACGTCATGAAGATGATGTCATCGTAGAATCGAGGTTCAAATCGTTTCTTATAGTTTTACTCTAAGAAACGCGAGGACTATCTGTATACAATTAAAATCGAGTATGTCCGATTTTATAGGCTTGAGAGGTTGCCTCCAGAATTAGCTCATAATGGACCGAACTCGAGCTCGAAGACATGAAGATCGGAGCACTCGGTGAGGATCGAGACCAAGCATGACCGACGTCGAGTAACGGAATAGCGAGATATTAGTAATCGACCAAAGATCTCGGCGAAAATCTCGGAAGGAATTGAACTGCTAACGGTTATGGACATAAATCATGGGATTTGTTCCCATAATTAGAGTTGTACCTTATTTAGGATTCATCTACTATATAAAGAGGAATCCTGTTCATTTGTAAGCATCATACATCCACTGAAATTAATGTACTCGCTGCTCTCTATTTACTTATTACTCACTGTTGTTCTTACTATTCTTACTACTTGATCTCAAGGCTATCCAGAATCGAGGTCACTATATTGCTACAACCAGTGTTTTAAAAGGCGTTTTCGGGGCGAGCCCTGGGGCGAGGCGCACCAAAAACGCTTCGAGGCGATGGGTTGGGGCAAAATTCTCAGGAGGCGTATGCTGGGGCGTTCGGGGTGTACGCCCGGGCGTTTGAGACGCGTTTTTTCAGTGAGGCGTGAGCCCCAAAGATTGTTTCAAATTAAAACAAAATTTGTTGAATAAGTCCTTTCATATAATACCCAAATTCTCATAATTCAGCTTGGTAATTATTCAAAAGTTTTAATAAGGAATTGAAATTTATTAAATTTTAAAGTCAATACTTTTTTCATTGGTTGAAGCCCCAATTCACGGTATTTCCCAATTCTTTATCTTTTTCGCTAGTATGCTAATATCTCCCAAAAGCAACGAATATTCATTTTTTTTTTTACAAATACAAAGAGAACTATGTTCCCTTCATAGAAGCAAGTTCAAAGTTCAAATTGCAGGTTAGTCATCCTTTTTGTTCCTCCACGTAGAAAATTTTATTCTTTTGACTCAAGTTACTTGAGCTTTTAAGTAGCGTATAATAGATTATTTTGTCTAGTTTTTTTGTGGGGATACATATATATATATATATATATATATATATATATATTCACATATTTATAGTTTTCTTATTTTTTATGCAATTTTACCTGTTTATAAGTATTTACTGTAATTATATTATTTTTTAAAATATTAAAAATTAAATACCTGTGGGGCTTACGCCTCGTGCCTCGGGCATACGTCCCGCTGAGGCATATGTAAAACGCCTCGTCTTACGTCCACGCCTTTTAAAACACTAGCTACAATACTGGTTTGATTTATTTTAATCGTTCGACTCATTTATTTAATTCGTCGTTTATCAATTGGTTTTGAATTAGATTACATATCCTTAAAATCAGAGCATATTTTTTCAGTAAATTCAAGTATGAGTAGCAGTGTTTAGTTTGTCAACCTTTTGCACGTCAATTGGTGATTTTGAAAGTGAATTCAAATATGAGCATTGATTTTTGCATTTAGGGTGTATTTTGGTATAACAAAATATGTTTTTCGTGAAAAATATTTTTCAAGAAAATATTTTTTTGGAAAATAAGTAGTAATCTTATTTATTACGTAAATTAAAGAAAATGACTTTTCAAGAGTATTCATAAATAATTTACATATAATAAACATGAAGTCATAAACTTTCAAACCAACAACCTTCTGTACCCATAAATTTCATAAATTTCCGAACCGCTAAACTTTCGAAACCGCGAAATTTCGAACCCGTAAACTTTATAATTTCTAAACCCGTTAACTTCCAAACACAACCTCTGAATTCATAACTTTGAAACTTCTAAAATTTTAAACCTTTAAACCGTAAAATAAAAAAACTAAAACTAAAATATATATTTAAAAATTATTTTTTTTCGGAGG